>QNQO01010593.1:0-89201 GCA_003290165.1 Berberis thunbergii
TTTTCCCTTTCTAGGCCAACTCTCTTTCCATTCCCAGCTAAACTAAGTGGTCATCTCCTCCTTTTCATCTAAATCCATGATCAGTCAAAGGTATACCAGCTAAGTTGGTAGAGGTGTGGCAGATGGAATCACACGTCATGGATTCGAACTCGGTCGACGACATGGGGGTGGGGAGGGTAAAGGGTAAGAAAATCTAAATCCATGAACATTCCACACATGGGTGAGTGGCAGTCACTCATTTAGGCCACTTCACTACTTTCTATCAAACAGTTAAAAACATATTAGGAGAGTAGTGGAAGCATAGAGTGACAGAGGGTGTTTTTGTTTGTTTCAACTTACAGCCTGCTTTGAGAGTCCCAATCAGTTATTCTACTTATAACCTGCTTTGAGAGTCCCAATCAGTTATTCTGGTTGAGTTGGGAGTTGGTTTCACCTTAGATTCCTTCAAAATGTGGTCTCTTTGATTTTGAAATCCAACGAATGGATGGATGACATAAACCGTATGTAGTGGATGATGATAGTGACGAAGATGTAGTGGATGTGGATGAATCCAACAAGGAAGTCGTGCTTGGTCGAAGAAACATCTAGCAATGGGGGTTTTCGATTGTGGAGGTGGTGGTGGTGGCAATGGGGGGTTGTGATTTGGAGGCGGGGTTCCTACTATAAGAGAAGAAAAATTGCAAGAACAAGAAGATAGAAGAGTTGCAAGGAGAAAAAAGAGAGAATAAATGAGGGGTTGGGTAATTTTGGGTTTTAGGGTAAAATTGTCCAAAAATGAGTCTTGACTAGTCAATTACGTGGACTTAACGGTTCCGTCAGAAAATGAGTGTTAGACTTAATTAATTTTTAAAATAAGGGCCAAACTCTAATAGGTATAAACTAATGAGTACCAAACTAAAAAAAATATCTTTTTTTAATTTTTTTTTATCACCCCCTCACCCCTCCTAAAAAATTCATAAAGTTTTCTTCTTTACTTTTTAAAAAAGAATGTAAACTTCTACATTGATTATTATCAAAGACTTAGTTAAACTTTCCTTTCTTTCTAAGATGACGAGATTCTGTGATATTTAATAACAGAGATCCACTTTTACTTAATCTTTGTGATTTTTAATTTTATATCCTCATCTTTCATGCTTGGGGGTGGGCATGGGATGGGATGGACCTCATCCCTATCCCATCCCGTTCGTTCGGGATCTGGATAAGAAAAACCTCATCCCAATTTCATCCCATCTCAAACGGGTTCAGGATGAGACAAGATGAGCATATGCTAAATGTCCTCCATGAAAAATAACAAATTTTTTTCATCTCATTGTTCACACACCAATAATGTCAAATTTATGTACATACGAATTTCACTATAACATTATTAAATGTCATATAAAATTTGTGGAGGGTTACCTTACAATGGAGTTAAGTTTGTCAAGTGAATGGTGACACAGATGGAAGGAGTTCCTCCTTAGATTCGTCTTGCATATTTTTGCAAGAGTTGAAATATCATTTATACAAGATACAATTAAGAGCAATGTTCTCAAGTCGTTTTAATATCCTGACATATACCCGAATCTTGAGGTAGACGACAAACTAGTGTTCCCAAACATGGGTGCCTATACAGCATGCGCTGGATCTAAATTCAATGGCTTTGATACCTCAGCTATAGCAACGTATCTTGTCTACTCAGACCCAACAATGGTTGAGTAAGAGTTTTTATCTGGTTCATGTAGCTTTTATGTTTATTTTGCATTTCTTTTCAAAATTTAGCTTTTATGGGAAATTTCCCCTTATGTTTCTATTTGTGAGGTTTTTGTCCATGTGACAAATTAATAGCTTTTGAGTTCGAATTTGCTAACCCTATGTTACAAGTAATCTACTATAGGAATCCCAAATTTTAAGGAAAATAATCTAAAAAATAATTCAATATTCTATTCAAATTCCTTTTTTTCCAATTTTATTTGCACTTTCTCTGACTCCCTCTACATTTTCTTCATCTTCTCTATGTAAATTCTAGAGACTACAAAACAAAATCTACAAAGAATGAAATGATTGAACTAGTAAATACAAGGATCAGTTGCATCCATGTTTTTCTATAGGCTTTTAGTTTGGCAAACTAACTGAAGATTTTAAATAAAAAAGAATAAACACATTTAGATTTTTATTGTTTGTATTTTTTTCATCATCCATATTTTTGAAATTTTTCGTCATCTATAATTGTATAGAGTTTTTCTCGTACTAGCGTTTTGTGTGTGTGTGTAGAAGTGAGTTTTTGTAGTGGAGACAAAGAAAGAGAGTGAGAGTGGAGAGAAATAGGAAAAGAAAATTAGAGAGAATAATAGAAATTCTTTTTAGATTGGTTTTCTTTAAAATTAGGATTCATAAAATAATTAATTTTAAGTCTAGTTAGATGATTAAAATAATTCAATAGCCGAGATTGCGTGACCCTGTGACCCCAATTGACCAAAGGGTCGGCAAAATCAAACTCATAAATTTTTGCTGCATTAATCAATTATTTGAATTAATTTCTAGTTAAACCATTCTTTAAATTAAATTATTTAGGCCAAAGGCTTCCTTATGGCAACAATTTTCTTGCCATGATACCATCCATGAAAATTTAATAGTATAATGTAGAAAATGATGATTTGTTTATAAAAGCATTCAAAAATTAAAAGTAAAAAAATTGTGGCTGCCTGTTCCCGACAATTTAATTGTTGAGTGAGGACCAAAGTAGTTGGGGTCTATGAAAAAGGTAGTCTTGATTTCTTAGGTTGCACTGTCTGTACGCATCCCAATTTTGTGTCACTACCTGATTTTCGAGAGAACAAATCTTATATTCACGTAGGATTATCCAAATTCTCAAAATGTCCAGACATAAATTCAATAACAAAAGAACAAAATTTCAACAACAGTTGAAATATTAGAAAATATATATACAAGTAGACAAAAAGCCTCTAGCCATGAACTCTTGTAGATGATTGTTCCACAAAATAAATCTCCAATAGCCTGCCTAAAACATCTAACTGGAAAAGGCTAATTGGCTACATTGCAATGAGAAACGTACCAAGGAACAAAAACTCACTGGGGTCAACAATTAAGCTAGTATGAGTGTCTTTGTTTCTAGTAAATAAAATGAGTTAGATAACCACATACACAATAAAATACAATTTAAAGACATGTAGTTCCTCAATGAGGCAAAATTTCATTCTAATATGTTTCTATCGTTATTAAAGTAAATATATTTACTTATACTTACATGTAAACGTTTACCATGGCAAGTGTGACCTGCCATAAACGTTAGTAGACTTATCATCCTACAAGGAATAGTTAGAAATAAATGTATATAATTTTCCAAACAATCAATATCGATCAATTAATATAGTTGTGATTATACATTATTTGTCTTAAACATATTATTATTTTTAATGAATTGATCACTTATACGGTATCACATTCGCACCACCACCATGTCGGCCATACACGTCGGTATGCTCTCTCATATAAATGAGAACGTCTTCGTCATCCATTCCTAAGTGGGAAACATCACATACAGACCATGCATCTTCTGATACCCCTAACTATATGAGTACCATAAAAGCTACTCCTGGGATTATCAATGCGCATAAGTCACTTTACATTTTTTACGGATAGATAACTCAAACAACTTTTAGGCATAAAAACAGCTCCTTTCCGCCAAACCGAAGGTTACTTATCTTCTCTATAAGAAAGAAGTGTCCCACATCCACAAGACCCAACCCAAAGGCTACTTAATTTCTCTATAGGAGAGATGAAATAATAAACAACAAGAGGTGTTGTAGTTCTAATTCCAGGTGATTAAGTTTAATGACTCAAAGATATCAGTATCATTCATTGTGATACTCAAAATATTTTCACAATGACACTTTGTCATTTATAAATAAATCTACCATGATATCCACCCATACTTGTGGGGACACATAACAATTTCATAAACAAATGTTTTATAACAAAACAACGATCAAACCATTCAATATAGGAATCATAGTCCTATGAGCATGGGGAAAGGCTCGCACTACATACTCTTTCTAAGGCAAAGGTCTGATGAGACGCTCCGAGAGTATGTCACGTGCTTTAACACGAGCTGACCTTCATCAACAAGTGCAGTGATGATATAGCCGTGACGGCCTTCACTGCGAGCCTCAAAGAGGGAAAGCGTTTCGAGGATCTCACCTTGGACATGGCAGAGCTCCTCAAGAACGTCTAGAGACACATCACCTTGGAGAAGTCAATGACCGCTGAAAGGGAAACCGAAGGCGACAGGAAGCCCTCATCTCTTAGGGACAAAAGAAGGGACTGAAACACGAGATATGGAATGGAGCAAAAGGAAGTGCAGCGACAACATGCCAACCCCTGGTTGGCCCAGGCCGGAGAAATCATCCAACTATGTTGGATTCAGAACCGTGACACCCCTAAACGCTAGCCTGTCAGATATACTTAACTCCATGAAAAGTTGGGAAGAACTTAAGCGACCCCCAAAGACACGCGAAGACCACTCCAAGCGCGACAACAACAAATATTGTGCATACCACAAAGAGGATGGCCACAACACCAATGACTGCAAGAGTCTGAGGTATGAAGTTGAGTACTGGATCCGCAAAGGCAAGCTGAAAGAATTCCTGAAATCTGATTAGCAATCAAAGCAGACCAGGAACACGGGGGAGTTGGTTAAAGAGATAGAGAAAGAGACTCCAGGGATAATTGATGCGCTATTTTAGTAGCACACAACTTAATACCCTGCTTTGTAATTTGTAGTATAGAATAAGTAGGGATCGTTCTAGACGGGGATTAGAGGGCTTGTTAATTACACTAATAATAATTAAAAACAACTAACAACCTAATTAATTAAATAAAAGGGGATTGGATTTTCTAAATTAAATTATGAAATAACTACGAAAATTAATGTAAAGATAATAAACTAAGAGATGGCAAAGATGAGAAATTAGCTAAGGGTTTTATCTCCACACACCAAACATATGCTTATAAATTAATCTTCAATAATCACTTGCTAACTCGTGAGAGACAATGCTCAAGACTAACCGTGACCGCACTGCATTAATCTTGTTATTTTCCCAAGTTCGTTGAATTAAACTAAGCGTCGCTTTCAAACTATTCTTATCATGCTATCTAAACAAGAATCGCAAGTTAAATAACAATCTAAGATCATTAAGTTTTGTGGAAAATATGAACACTGACTAGGCAATTACAAGTATGATCAACATCTTGTTCTTGCCTAGGTTTTTACTTAACCTTACCAACGTTCCTTGGTATTTACTACTTGTGAGTACAGAATCATAACAATTAGGTGAAACTCTCCTATACTCTAACCCCAAATCCTAGCATGCTTACTAAGTTGGCCACCTTAACAAACATAAAAGGAAAAGTTCTCTATAAAGCAGTTAAGCAAAACACAATCACTAATAGCAAGGAAGATTAAATTCAATTAATTTATAAAGCACATGTTCGGGGCTTCAAATCCACCCCTAACTAAGAGGAGTTTAGCTAGACATATTAATTATGTTCAAATAGTAATCCATAATCAATAATCAAACTAAAATACGAGAAACAGATGTTTAGAGATGAAAACAAAACACTGATCCGTGGTGGTACTGAGTAGAACTGGGGTGCGAATAGCGCGAACTTTTCCATCACCCTCAACACGCGAATTGCTCCTTCGCTCTTTGCTTCACCTCTCTGTTCCTTCCTCACGCGAATTTCCTCCTTCTCTGCTTCTTCAGTTTCTCTGCTTCACCTCTCTTCGATTTGTTCCTTCAGCTCTTGATCCAGTGAGAAGAGGATGTGAGGGGGATGGCGATGGTCAGGGAGGAGGTCGACTGGTTGAGTGAAGAGAGGACGACGAAAGCTATCGAGAGGAGAAGGGGTTTGCGATAATAAGGGTTCGATTGGGTTTGATGGAGTCTGTTTCTGGATGTGATGAGGATGATGTAGATCGGTGGATGATGAACTGAGGATGACAGTTGAGGTGAAGGAGGACGGTGAAGATGGGTGATGATGGGCTTGCTGCGACGCTGGATGTGGACGGTGGGTGACGGTGGCTAGGGTTTGTAAGCGTGGATGCTGTGTATGGATGCAGTGGATGGGATTCCTCAAAGCCATGTATCTTCCTCCTTTTATTCTTGTTTTTCTCTTTCTGTGGTTTCCTTGTTGGTGTGGTTTCCTTGCTTGTGTGAATTCCTTGTGCAATTAGTATTCCTAAATTGCCAAGTTACTTCTATTTAAAATATTGTAATTGGAAACCTACACAAACATGAAAATAGCAATTAGTACCATAATTAACAAGTAATAGCTAAAAATATATATAGAAATATGGTACTAAAAATAGCATAATTATGCCCCTATCAATAATCTACGTCTGTTATGAACAGTTTAGCTGGGGGTTTGTGTCATCCGAGTTGTGCCCTATCCCCAAGGTAAGCTGTTTGAGGGTTACCTTGCTTGTCTGATCGATCGGTTGTAGCTTTCTGGTGTGAGCGGGTTGTGATGGTCAAGCGTGCGTGTCAGAGCGTTTGTGTCGAGTCAGGCATCATAAGCTCGGGTTGGCATCCTAAGTAGTTTTTATCTGGGCACTGGTCATACGATCTTTGTATCAGCGTGAGTGGCCTTCGCTTAACATTGGAATGTCAGTCCGTATGAGCGTGAAGACACTGACTCAGTTAGATTCATGTCCGTGTCTATTGTTTTGAAGGGAAATTGAGGTCATGTGGCGGGTTGCTTGAAGTCCCCACCTTCCGAATTGTTTATGTCCGAGCCATGTGGACTACAGATTCAGGGAGTAAAGGTTTGGCGACTAGGTTGAAGAATAATGGTCCCGTGGCAAGCCGTCGAAATCAGTTCGGGACCGACTAGGCTCCCGCCTTCCAAATCATTTATGTCCGAATAGAGCGAACTACAGATTCGGGGAGTAAAGGTTTGGCGACCAGGATGAAAAGCAGTGGTCCCGTGGCAAGCCGTCGAAATTAGTTCAGGACTGACGAGGCTCCCACCTTTCGAACCATCTACACCCCCCTGCGCAGTGGGGGCTACGAATTTGAGAGGGGTTTGGCGACCAGGCTGAAAAGCAGTGGTTTCGTGGCAAGCCATCGAAATCAGTTTAGGACTGATTAGGCTCCCACCATCCAAATTATCTACACTCGAGTGCACCAAGCTACAAATTTGGGAGGGTTTGGCGGCCACGCTGAAAAGCAATGGTCCCGTGGCAAACCATCAAAATCGGGTCGTGGCTGATTGGGTTCCCACCTTCAGACTATCTACACCCTCACAGCGCAAGCTACAAGTCCAGGTTTGGTGATTTGGCGGCCAAGCTGAAAAGCAGTGGTCCCGTAGCGTGCCATCGAAATCAGCTTGGGACTTACTAGGCTCCCACCTTCTAAACTATCTACACCCTCGCTGTGGGGGCTACAAGTCCAGGTTTTGATCATAAGCTTTCGTTGCTAGTCATCACTTACTAGGCTTGCCTGATTAGGTTCAACGATCAATGATCCCTGGCGAGTTGTCGTCCCCAAGCGTGGTAACGCTGATTAGACTCTCACTTCATAAACCATCGAAGCCCACGTTACGTGAACAAGGTATCGGGTTGAATTAGAAGTCGTTGCCACCAGCTAGGCTTTCCTAATTAGGTTCGGCGATCATTGATCATGAAGGGGGCAATGATCCCTGGCGAGTCGTCGTTACTCTGCATGATAGCTTTGATTAGACTCTCACTTCCTAAACTGTCGATGCCCGCACTAAGCGAACTAGGTATCGTGTTGAACTAGAAGTCGTTGTCATTAGCCTTGGCTGACCAAGCTTGCCTATTTTGAAAAGAGGTTATGCCTGCTAGAAGGCATGTGAACCTAGTCCTCTACCTGGTGCATGGGTGGACGAAGTTACCTTAAATTAGTTAGTGATCTATAAGTATGATCCGTATGTCAAGGTCGACTAGGATTTATTGTGCTCGTGCCAAGCATGTGACAGAATATTGTTTGAGTAATAGGCCGAGTCCATGGGCTTGCAGAGGAAGAGCTAGGGCACGGTGCGTTGTGTGTACGGCGTAAATCGTACAGTAACGCAAGTACAGCACAGGCCGCGTGACGATTGAGTATTGATTACTCCCCCTCAATTGATAGGGATGTGTGCAGCGCCATCAATTTAAATGACGTGGTCTACGCAATTTCCTTGGGAACCGTCGTCTCCTTGTTTTCCATACCGTATTCAATGTTCGCCAGTTAATGCTGGAGTGCCCGCTTGGTGAACCATCATGTCTATATAATGGTGTTTTTCAATCGTTGTAGACACTATCTCTCGTAGAGCTTCTCTCCTGTAATGTTTTTGCCTGAAGAGAATGTTTTGGGTTTTCCAAAGGCTGAAGAAAATGTTTTGGGTTTTCCAAAGGTTGAAGGCGGGTCTCCGTCTATGGAGTCTCCGAATGTTTTGACATTTGCACTGGTCAGGCACAAAGATAGTTGTTGTTATGTGCGGTCACCTGCTATGGGTGAGCACGTAGTTGATCCGCTAAGGTCTCGTAATTTCTTTTCATGTCGCGGAGAAGTAGTACGGATTTCGCCCAAGGGAGATGCCTTGGTCTTGCACCATACCACATTTGTCTTTGTGTGCTCGAATCCTGCTGCAAACCAATGGTTGATCGAAGTGTTAGTCGGTGTGCGATGTCTCACAGTCACACCTGCCATCGCATATGGGAAAAGTGGTCTCTCTTGATAGCGTTGTGAGATCGTAACTGTGTCGTTGTTTATGGTCGTCCTCATCTGCCTTCTTCTAATCTATTTGAGGAAGTTAGAAGAGGTGGGATGTCTCTTGAGGAAATCAGCAGCCCGTTGTGAGGTCTACAATGTTGTAGTACGAGACTTTTCCGGAGTGATTTGACGGAGCAATCTGACTGCTCAGTATTTGAATTTCCTCTGCACTTCGTCTTTATCTTGGGAAGGTGTCGAGCGTATCCCATTTTCTTATCTTTGTCGTCACTTGCAGATTGCTTGCATCAGAGGGTTTGCAAGTTTTCGTCGGATGTTGTTCGTAGCAGAATTGTCTAAGCGAGTCTTTTACTTCAGTTTGTGTTGTATTCAGACACTTATAGTGTTGTCTTTGTATCCGCCTCAGGGAGTTCATAAATGTAGCCTTTTGTATCTGCCTCAAGATGTTTGTTGTTACATCTTTCCAATAATCAATAGAGTTTGTTTTTCGTAATTCTTCCTTTATTTCTTAAATGATTAAAAATCACATAAGTTTTTTAAAAACTAAAACTCAATATTGACTATGGAAAGGGAAACAAATAACTTAAAACAAACAAACTGTTGACGGAGAGAAATTGATCCTGGCCTTGAAGTGAATTCAAATTGTTTTTGCGGATCATTTGGAGAATGGCGAGAAGTTACATAGGTTACTGAAGAGTAAACCTTGCAGAGGGGCGGATCTCCGCACTGACGAAATGTCGGGGGGATGTGTTCCCGCTTTCCATGGCCTTTTCAACTCGCTGGGCGGAAGATCTTATTGCTCCTGTACCGCACAAAAAGATGTATCTACCGTCTTTTGGCCTTGCACTGTGTCAAGTTGCGAGCACTCTATCTGTTTCAGTGCGGCGTAGTGGCAACCTCATCTGCAGGTTTGTCCCCACGTATTGTTCATTTGGAGTGGTTAGCAATATACTTAACACACTGGTGAAGGGTGGAGACAACTGTTTCCATCTGATGGAGCCAAGGTCTTCCCAGGATGAAATTGTAGGATGACGGTGCGACTACCACCATGAAGTCCAGAAATAGAACTTTCTTCAGCTGCGGCTCTCTTGCTACCGTATCCAACCTTATCTTTCCAATGGGGAAGCACTTCTCCCCACTTAATTCGATCAGCGGGTGTTTTGAAGACGTCAAGTTTTCCTCCTTGAGGTCCATGCTGCAGAAAACGTTGTAGAACAGAACGTTGAGTGAGCTTCCTATGTCCACTAGAGCTCTCTTCACTTCCTACTTTGCGATGGAAACATATATGACCAAGGCGTCGGATTCCATCAAGGTCCCTATCCGTGAAAGTCAAAGTGGGTATGGGGTTATAAATTCTTGAATAGCAAACGCGTTTGTCCTCATCCGCGGGTTGTGTCTGCATATCCAGCAACGTTCGCTTGTGGGACCTGTACGACTGGTCTTCATTCGGTCCAACTCCATGAAAGATGTAGATTATCCCAGGAGTCTCATTCTCTATCTCTTTAACCGACTCCCCCTGTCTCTAGTTTGTTCTGACTGCTTATCAGATTTCAAGAATTTTTTCAGCTTGCCTTTGTGAATGTAGTACTCAACTTCATTCCTCAGACTCTTGCAGTCGTTAGTGTCGTGGCCACCCTCCTTGTGGTACGTGTAATATTTGTCGTTGTCATGCTTGGAGGGGTCTCCGCGTGTCTTTGGGGGCCAATTCAGTTCCTCCCAGCTTTTCATGGAGTCAAGTACGTCTGACAGGCTAGCGTGCATGGGTGTCACAGTTCTGGATCCAACGTAGTTGGATGATTTTTTCGGCCTGGGTCGACCAGGATCCGACCTGTTGTCGTTGCGCTTCCTTTGGCTATGTTCCTCGTCCTCGCATTTCATTCCCTCCTTTTTGTCCCTAAGAGAGGAAGGCTTCCTGTCGCCTTCGATTTTCGTTAGCAGGTGGTGGATTCTATCGCATAAGAGTTTTGACCGCCTTGGCGATTGAGATGCCAAAACATCGATTCTGGGGTCCATCATTACTGTCGTTGGCGTGGGTGCGTGAGTTGGCTGCCCGTGCATGACAGGAACTGTTGAATGAGGCAGTATAGGGATTGTCTGAGCGTTGGACGTGTCCCCTGATTCTTCGTTGTTGCGTGACTTGGTGGTCACCATCTCTCTGGGTTTTGATAAGAGTCGACGATTAGTGTAAAGTTAAGAACTATGTCGTCCCCACGGATGGCGCCAAACTGATGCAGTGTTTTTCTGCTCTCTGATCTAACCTAGTCCTGCTGACCTGCACAAGTAATGCACGTGAGCCACAGACCACCGTGGGGTGGCCGATGGCACTCCGATGCTAAAGTCAGACTGAGCTCTGAGAAATGTATAATGATGTAACATGGAATTTGTAGCGTACCTTAGCTTATCAACCTCATGTCTTAGTTATAGTACAAGGAGTCCTGGCTCTACCAGGCCATCGTAGGAATAGTTTAGGAATGAGATCTTCGTGGAGATCCAGCACTAATTAGGAGTTGTGTTATAGGAGGGAATTTTCATGTTAGCTCTATGCTTCTAGATACGCAAGAAATAGTTCTTAATCCAAGAACAATCCGTATAATGGAGTTTCCTATGTAGAAGATACTCTGGTGTTTGCTTCCTAGTTGAAAGTAGAGAGCAGTTGTAGTTGTCCGTCCGAAGCTAATCCTCGATATACTTGCCTGAAGAGGACTTATATGAGTATTGAGCATAGCTGTCAGACGTGTGGGCCTAGCATGCTGTGAGAGTTCGAGTCCGCCTGGCGGACAGTAGTTGGGCAAGCTTAGAACCGCTTGGGCCAAATCAATATTGGGCTTAGGCTTGAGACCATAATTCCTCAAAATTATCATGACATGTGTACGGCTCCGGGGTGTGACTGTTTCTATGCATCTTCAAATACCAAGGTTTTAATTCCTTGTGAGGATTCCACTATCTTTTGTTACAATCAAGCCTCTTCTTGTTCATCGATTTCTTTTCTGTGAGACTGCCATGGTGTATACTTGTTTCTCTAGTGTTGGTTGAGGTGAGTCGATGCCCCTGTTTATCCCGTATTCGTTGTACACAATATTTCTTGAAGTCGACTCTTGGAAGGACTATGGTGGCAGTTTTCGTTGGTGATAAGCATCGTCTTGGCTTTGCAAAAAGGGATTTGGCATCTTTGTCACTTTTGTTCCATGAACTCTTATGAAGAGTGGTGTGAAGAGATCCCAAAGCTTGATTCGAGCGAAAGGGGGAAATTGTCATCATTAGACTTAACTTGAAATTGTATTCCTCTTCTTGTTGCTTCCATTTTTTTCATTCAATTCGAGACATGAAGGATACTAGGTTAATCTCGAGAACTGGTGAAGCAATAAGATCCATTTTTGTTCTTCTATATTTCGTTATTAATGTTGAGTGTTTACCTATTGTTTGCATTCCAGCTGTGTATTGTTCGTTGATTGTACTAGTATTGTTTTGTCATGCATGCAAGGGTATTAATACCAAAATTTCCATTTATTTTGAACACTGTTTGTGAGGACAACTGATTAGTTTATGGCATAGTGAAAAATTGGTAATTTAAAAGGAGGAAGAAATTTATGGCGGCACACAAAACCATCTAAGCCATTTCATTTTGAGTTTTGGACAAACAAACACAATGTTATTGCAAGAAACTGAAAAAGCAAACTTGCACCACCCAGGAATCTTGATTCATGGGCATTTGCAGGATACACAGTTTTATCAAAGGTATTACACAGTTCAACCCCATTATGCTATGGAAAACGACTATCATTCGTTCTCATGAAGATTGCCAAAATAAAATACATATTTCTGATATATATAAGTCACAACAGTTGCGAGTTTTGAGTTAGACCTGTACAAACATCTCTATAATTGGTCGTCCTACGTATGGCTCCGCTGATGTGGAAATCCCTACATGGAGGGCAAAGCTCATGTTAGAAATGCAAGTATCTTGCAAATAAGAAGAGAAAAGTTTGTTAAGTAAACACTGCACCAAGAACCGCCAGTCACAAGTCAAGTTTAAAGATGAGTACATAGGATGCACAATTAAAACAATATCTGCAACCCCAAAGGGGGATCGCTTTTTGAAGGTGAAATTATAAAATTACTATTAAACAAAACTTAAAGTTCATGATAATGATCTAACCTTACAGACCATCTACATAATCGCAGTTCCCAAAATGAAGTGCCTTAAAGTTAACATAATGCAAACGAATGGTTAAATACGTACCTTCAAAATCAGTTAAAGATCTTGTCTGGATGTCCGGAGCTTCTCAAGCTTGTCTCTCAGTACGGCTAGAAGAAACATATAGAAACATATATCAATTATATTTCAAGTTAATAAATGTAATAGAACAGAAATTACCAAATTGAGAAGAGCAACAGATCATACAAGATATTATAAGAGAAATGCTTGACAGCAAAAAGCGTAAAGATCAAAGTAAAACCATAACCAGAAGCATTCCGACTCAATAGAGAAGCAACAAAACAAAGGGAAGATGATGATAGACAAAATGAATACCTGCATCTTTATATCTTTCTTCTTCGACAGCTATATTCATGTTCCTCACCAGATCAAGTTCCTCGGCAAGTAAATCAGGGCCTTCCACAGCACTATACGAAATATAACTGATTCCTTTTGAGTAAAAAAGAAGACACAATAAAAGAAAACAAAAGAAAAGAAAAAAAATAAAAATAAAAATAAAGAAATAGGCAATACATAATATAAAACAAAATCATTCATATAAAGAAACCGGTAAAACATAATATAAGGGCCTATTTGATAAATTGAATGAATTTCAGTCGTAATACGTATGACAATTTGAATGAAATTTCATAATCAATAGGAATAAAAATGGACACTGACAAGTACCTGTCCAAGGTTACATCATAAACTGACTTAGAATCATTTCTTCTTCTTGAACCATAAACCATTTTGATTGCATCTGTTATGACTATTTGCTTGTTCACATAAATGGCAACCTGCATAAAATCACTAGATTCTTAGTATATAATCCAAGTCTTAAGCAACTAACAAAGAGACTGAAATCAATTCAAACATCTGTAACTTAAAAATTACCCACAAAGTGTATATGATATTTTTCATAGAAATAGAATTAAATAATTAACAGAACAAACTAATGCGGACCACGGGAAAAACTATACTTCGACCAAAAGAGCCACTCTGAAAGGGATTCCCATTAACAATCAGGTTTTGGAGAGGGATCAACATTTTCCCCACCTTACATCCCAAATAGCTTACAATAGCTAGAGATGTGGGGAGGAGGAAAGTGCCCCATCCAAAATTTCTGAACTCTGCTTAGAATTAGCGGTCCAACTAAATAAAACTAAAAGAAATTCTTAAATACTTGCATGTTGGTGTGGAACTAAAATTTTCAATCTTATTTTTGTGGAGTTATTTAATTTGTGTGCCATTGAAAAAACACTTCTTAGATTTTCAAATTTACCACCGCAAAAAAAAAAAAAAAAAAAAAAACTCAATTACAATGCCTACAACAACCTATGTAATAAGGATACTCTATTTATAAAATAAAAAAAATAAAAAATAAAAGGTGTCAAGCCGTATCTTGTTGGATACGCAAGGGATACTCCATGCTCAAATCATCAACTTTTTCATGTGTCTTAGAAAATTTTGACAAATGTTAAAAGCATATGACGACAACTTAGTAAGCCATATTGATCTTCAAGTGAATGAATATGACCAATGATTCAAAACTTATTGCTAAAAATGTAAATAACACTAAAATGTATGGGCATGTTCCCATCATGTCCCGTATTATGGTTTTTGACCGATGTGTCTGCCACCTCGTATATGTGTTGGACACCGATACTCGTATCCATGTCGAATACCAATACTCGTGCATGTATCATTGTTACATAGACAAGAACTAATGTGTCAACTAGAGCTGGGGTACCATCAAACTTTACTTTCTTCAACATTGATCATATGGTCCTGAAACTCCAATATATGAAAAATGAATCATGTTTAACCTAGGTTATAATCCAAGGGTTTTGTTAATCATGTGGCATAATTATTTTGGAGACTAAGATTATCTAATAAATGGATATTTGGGGGATATAACATGCTGAATATTAATTAGTAGATCAATTTCAGGAAAAAATTCATCCATTTTTTAAATTGCTAACTCATTAAATGTGGCTTTCAAGTTTTGGTGTGATTTGCATTTATACTTAGACTATAATGCAATATATTAATACAACAGTATGCCGATAATACCCAAGTATTATGTATCTCGAATAAAAAAAAGTATTATCTATCTCAAGAATACACAAAGAGAAGATCACCTATGCACTCTTCTATTCTATTTATTAGATATGCAAGGATAAAACTGCAAAAAGACATTAAATTACACTCATTGACTATATAGTGTGATCAATAAGATCGCAATATCATAATGATAATGTACCAGGATTTAAAAAAAAAAAGTTATGCGTCAAGGACCGTTTGAAGATGAAACCTCCGAAAAACACGTTAAAACGTGCGGGTGAAACTGAACTTTATAAAACAGGAGTAAAATCTACCTTTTACTTTTTTTTTACGTGCGAATCGGTGCCTTTCCTTAATCTAATGTCAACAATATAAACATATTTATAGGTTTTTTTTTGCTGATGTATATAAAAGGGCCTTCCTCCATGTAATCTTGTGCCCTAAATCAAATGAAATGTGAGACAACTTGGATTTCTCACGGGAAGACCAAAATTATCATTAGATTTGTCCATTTGGATTATAATTTGACAATTTGTCCATGTTTATGATGTTAGGGTTTACAAACATGAAACTGAAAGTAGTAGACTATTAGTTGAATAAATGACTTAAATTTGATGACGGAACTTGCAAGTTTGAATATATGCAATTATGATATTAGAAGTGGAGTTCAGAGTTATTTGAACTATTAGTATGTTTTGTTTACTTAAACTATAAACTTCTAGGAGGCTTAAATCTCACGTCTTGGTTCTACAGGAACGCCTCATATCACGTCACACTTTGTGCTTAAAAACCTTGTAATGCACAACTATCATGTGTAACTGGAACAGGCATGTGAGAGATTGATTTCTCAATTTTTCCAGAAGGATGCATCATTTGACTGAATTTGGTAGATGGACTTGGGACAGACTAAGACATGTAGTGATTTGGAGAGAAAGAAACAACATTGTTTTCAATAATTCAGTAAAATCAGTTCAACAGCACTGGGCAGATGTTAAAGTAACTTTGTGGATATGGGGATCCAATTTGGAGAGGTTTAGAGACATTAAGTTTGCCTCTTGTATGTTTAGCTGAGAAAGTCTTATACTATCCAATACCTAAGTTTATATAGTTCATTGAAGAGGGGTTTTTGTCCAATTATATTATCCCTTCTCCTTTCTGTTTGTTCTCAATATATATGAATAAGTCTGTTTTTCTGATTAAAAAAAAGTCAATGTGTTTTCCACCTTTCCCACATTAGATTTTCTTCATATACCTTACTGGATAAGTGGTGGGTCTCTCTGTCAGGGACAGTTGACACCCTCATTCTATGCTGTGATATTTGGCGATTGGTGTGAGGTTCAGTGACAACTGCGATGGAGCAGAATGTATAACTCAGTAAATAATATGAGTAGATCTTCATTCCTTATCGTAAAGCACCCTCTAAACAACATAATGACATAGATGAGAATTGGACATGATGGATTCATACAGATGATACTTACACTTAATGACATTCATTAACAATATTCCTATGCACTAAAAACAGACAAACAATCAAAATAGAAAATCAGGGTAGCATAATCAGAGCATTTTGTAAAGTTACAGCATTTGAAACTAAATAATGACATCACTCCTCAAACAGCGAAGAATAGGAAAACATTACCTTGCATCTCCTTGCCACATTTATAGCATCAGATGGGCGTGCATCAACACTCAGTATAGCTTTTTCTCCTGGCTGACAGTTTTCAAATGAAACTTGTATCAGATTAATGTATTTTCTCAAGCAATTAACAACTGCATGGTATATCTAATTTCGATAGCTAGTTAAGAATATTCAATGACCAGCTTATAAGTGCAGCACTACCTTGGAGAAATATATTCTGGCATAGTAAGTATTAACCACCCTTTCTGTGATCCGTACCATTTTCACCTAGAATAAGGAGGAGAAAAGAAAATAAATTTCAATTCCACTATAGAGTTTCGTATATACATCACATCATAGAGTTACGAAAAGAATGTGTAGTTCCTTTAATACACAGGACAATATAAAAATGCCTAAATCTGAAGAAGTAAACTAAGGTGCTACCATTACCTTTATCTATGTGATAAAGTGTGAAGTGCTTCATGCTGACTACTATCATGTCATTTACATGACAATCAAACAATAGAAAAACTCACTAAATGGATCTTGATCAATATATACCTCAGAAACTAACAATTACATAAATTATTTCTATTTTAATTTGTTTTATTTTTAACAGGTTCAACATACTATTCGAAAGTTCTATTAAGGTTCGATCTACTGTTTGATGTTTGTTGCTGTATCTTTCGCTGTTGTCTTGGGTCTTCGTTTGGTTTGCTTATCTGTTAGATGAAGTTCCACGTAAGTGCTAACCCATTTTGTGCACAGCTCCAGTGATGGAGACTTTACGGGTCCTCATTGTAATGATTAATGAATATGGATCATTAATGAAATCTAACCTTTAAAAGAAAAATTAAAGTAAATTAAAAAAAAATCAAATCCTCCGAATGAAGATAACAACAACAACAAAAAAAAAAAAAAAAAAAAGACAAGGGGCAATACGTACAGCCAAAACCAAGCCCTTGGTAAAGTTCATCATGGAAAACTTGAATAGACTACTATGACCTAGGATATTACCATAATTAATAAGCATATTTTGTTCACTAAATCCATGCTAAATGGACCCATGTTTAGTGGCGCCACCAAAACGCCAAAGGTGCTACATTTTTCAAAAGGTTCCCGACTTGGGTTTGCCTAGTCTCAAAACTCTTTCTAGCGCCGCAACACTCCACTTCAGATGAGGTGCTACGTGTTGGGGGCGTTTGACGTGTCAATATCAATTTTCGAAAAAAAAAAAAAAAAATTTAAATAATTTGGTTCAAAATGTTAATTCATGTATATAATAATTATTAAGTCATTAATTGAAGGCGACATCCATTTGGGGGATGATGGAGATGAAAATGATCAAATTGGTTTAGGGGATATTGAGGATCCATGAGGAAGGGATACTGTCAAAGGTGCGCTGAGCTCCGAGATGAAAACAATATTCAAAGAGAAAATGTTACAAAGAAGGGTGTCAAGTCTGGCACAGTAAAAGACACCACAATTTTGGAAGCTAGTGGCACTTATGAAGGGGTTGAATATGGTTAGGTTGATTGATTCAAAACTTATGCGGCACGGATTACCATGATGTAAATCAGGCACAACAGATAACATGTAAACAGATTACTCAAGATCAAAGCAAAAGAAAACGAAACCCTAATTTGTTCATATAAAAAACCCTAGTTTTCTTGAGATTATAATCACAATTAACTTTCAATAAACCCTACTGTTCTCCTAAATACATCTAACTACGGGGATAAACAACACCCCTTTATTACCAAGTACGCTTACTATATTAATATATTCTTAATAACATCATCCTCCCCCGGTTAAAAAAAAACTTCTCGAGTTCGCACACACATATGCAATCAATAACTCTAGATCCATAGAATATAAAAATTGTTAAGAAATCTACGAATTGTCGGAAGTACCAACTGGCACATTGTCAAAAGGATTTACATCAGAGTCCTGTAGAATACATTCCACATGATCAGTCACATGGGGCAAAGGAAGGGAGCTCACCACTGGTAATGGAATAGGAGGTGCAACATTGCCACAAAAAGGAATGAAATCAACAAAGTTAATTGTGCAGTGCATGTGAAAAACTATCAGGAAAATCAACCTCATAAGCATTTAGCACCAACCCGCTGAACAATGGGAAAAGGTCCAATGTGTCGCATTATAAGCTTAGAGCCCTTTCGCATTATAAGCTTAGAACCTTTCCCAGTCTGTCACTGAGGAATATTCACCATGTTATTGAGCTAAAACTGGAACCCCAATTCCGAATAGACCACTATACCATATGGCCCCTAAGGAACATGAGGAGTTACATCGGCAAGTGAATGAACGTTTGGCCAAAGGTAACATCCGAGAAAGTACTTCACCCAGTGTTCTCACTTTGTTAGTGCCCAAAAATGATGTTTTTCGTATGCGCATGGATTCATGAACCATTAATAAGATCGTCAAGTATCGTTTTCCAGTTACTAATCTGAAAGATGTGCTTGATAATTTGAAAGACGCCATTGTCTTTACAAAGCTGGTATCTTAAGAACATGTATCATCAAATTCATATGCAGTTCGAGGATGAATGGAAGACAACCTTTAAGACGAAAGAAGGTTTGTATGAATAGTTGGTCATGCATGCCTTTTGGATTGTCGAATGCTCCTTTGACATTTATGCAAGTCACACACCTTCTACAACCTTCTATCTACAAATTTTTTGTTGTTTATTTCGAAGGTATCATTATAGTAGTAGTTGGTCGGCTAGTCAAGCAGGCCGTGTGAGCTATCTACCGCATGTGTGCCGCCAATCGCCCCTTGTGGCGCATCGTTTGCTTCCATTGGACCCTCTGGCTCTGATTGTTCTTGATTTGCATGATCCTACCATCGCGATTATCTCCTTTTCTCACCTTGTTCTCTTTAGCATGTTCATGTGTGGTTCGATACTCTCGTCAAAGCCTTTTCGGAGTGTTATTGCTCTGGATACCAATTGATAGATCAGGCGCAACAGATAATATGTAAATAGACTAATCAAGATTAAAAGAAAATGAAACCCTAGTTTGTTCATATCAAGAACTCTAATTTTCTTGAGTGTTGCACTCAGAACTAACTTTCAATAAAACTTATTGCTCTCCTAAATACCTCTAACTACGGGGTTAAACAACACCCCTTTATTACTAAGCAAGCCTACTGCATTAATATATTCTAAATACCATCATACACGAACAAATTTGTTTGAGGTAGATGTCACTCAACTTGGTTTTCTCAGTGCTAAGACAACGGATTGGTCGTCAAAGTCAAGCAAGAGGTCAAACATCTCCCTAAGTTGGATGTTATGAGTGATGAAGTGTAGGTACATGATCACTTTAGATGATGTTAATGGCATTCATGCAATGGGGTTTGATGGGTAATAGGGTTTTGATAAGATGTAATCTTCTTGGTGAATGAGGTTAGGTTGGAGTGAATAGGTCTTGAGATATTGGAGTGGAAAGATATCAGATATCTACACTCCTTTTTTGGGGGGAGCAAGGACAAGTCTTATTGGTGAAGGGGAAGGAAAAAGGTTTGAAGTTGGGCACAAAATAATAACGGGTCAGAGAGCGTGGCGCCCTAAGGGAAAAATGATGGAGCAAGCCAAAGCCCAAAAGGTAAAAAGAGTCATTTCTATTACAAATCCCTTAGGGAGTGTTTGGTTGCATGGAATTCCATGGAATCCACGGGGGACCACTTATTTTTTAGGCTATGAGAAATCATCTATCATCAAATTAGAAATTTATCAATTTTGGGTATCAAATTCCCATGAACATCGAAATCACTCTCCGTACTTCTCTCAAGAGAATGTGATTTCCATGATCATGGGAGGTCTAACTCCCACTATTGATAAAAATCTAGATTATTGATAGATGGTCCGTTGTACTTTGATCAAATCAACCTACAAAATAAGTGGTCCCTTATGAATTTTATGTTATAGGATTTCATGCAACCAAACACACCCTTAGGTCATGCAATGTGTCAATTAAGAGAGCTCATTGTATTTGCTAACATGATCCAAAAACGAATCTCTAAGAGAGGTGCTCATGGCCCTACAGCCAAGCATAAATTCTCAAGGTGTTGTGTCCAAGGCAAAGGTGCCTTGAGCTTGTTGCTGGGCACCCAATGATTTAAGCACCATACTTTTAATTATGTGTTTCACTCCAGACTCAAATCCTCATGCATCCCCCTAGTTTAGTAAAAGACTTAGTCCTTACATTTGCTAGCGAATAAGTTTTTTTATTTTCGTCATCTACACCAGGTATGAGGTTCTCCTTTGAGTGGGGTGGATGGAATATTTAATTTCCTTTTTCCCTTTTTTGTGTGTTTTCTTTGTTTTTGTTGGGTTTCGATGTTAACTTCACGGATTTTCAATGGCTATGGACCTTAGAAAATTTAACAATAGTTTTATTAAGGAATGACACAGAAAGGTTAAATGCATGAAGCAGGGTGATGGAGAAATCTTTTCTTTCTTACAAAAATAGCTAAACTAGTACTACGTAACCAGTCAAAATCAATGATGCAACCATTCTACACTTTTTAAATGTTGCGCAGGAATGTTGCATAAAGATGGGACTAAATACAATAGGAGCTGGATGCATAAGATCGAACTAACTGAGAAAAAGTAAAAACAATCAATTTGCAAATTGCAAAGTACAGACTCCTTTGTTCTTCCACCACAAAGATTCAAAATATTCTATGTTGGCCAAATGATTAAGTATACCCAACTACAGTTTATGGCATTAGAAAGTGCAAACAAATGCCCTTGCACGAAATAGGTCTCGTTACATTCATTGATAAACTCATCGAAGAGATCTTTATCATTCAAATGCCACTTTTGAAAAGGTGAAAGTCATTTCAACAATTGGATATCATCATCAAAGAAACACAGGTACTTTTCTCTAAACCCGAAAAAATCACCAGATTGTTTAAAATGAGTTAAAAACAAATGAAAATGCAAACATTACCTCATAACCTAGTTTCTCAACGAGAATTTTCACAAACTGAAACTGGTTTGGTGGATCCTGGATCAAAAAAATATTTCAACTTAAGAAACAAGTAAAGAAGTAACAACAGCAAGCTGAGTAATGAATTACCCATCTTTCGTCATCCCTTAAGGCATTTACAAGGCTTTCAATCGCAACTTCCCCTGCACTAACAGATAATCAATCAAAGTTAACTAGACACAAAAAAGATCAAACCCAGGACTGAAAATATTAATTAGACAGAAAATGTGATAAGGTCATAATCAGGCATACCTACAGCAATTGGTAGTAGAAAATCCCCATCACAAGAAACTTTGAGGAAGATGGTGGGACTCTGAAATCGACGAAGAAACCCGTGTCCTATGGAATTCGAAGCAGTTCTTGACGACTCCTTTGCTTGAATAGAGATAGGAACTAGATTACCAGAACTCCAATTTGTCTCGTCTACAAACCCTTGTGTCCTCAAATTGTGGTGTCTCATTGTTTCTAAAGTAATCAAAAGATAATATTCAAGTGCACTACAGTGTTCAAGTCTAAAGAAAACACCCAAAAAGAGAATAAAAACACAAACTTGATACTATTAACAAGGAATTCCAAGCAATTGAAAGAAACCCATTAGACATTTAAGACTAGAAAGTCAAATATTTCAAGAGATTGCAAGAAATTTGTTTCTAAATGAAAAAGGCGAAGTAGTCAAAGTCGAACCTGCAGCTAAGAGGATGGCATGGATGTAATTGTCATCGTGATCATCGCCATTGTTGGATCTTTTGCCGAAGTTTTGTTGAGAGGCTTTACAGGAGAAGAAAAGAGATTTGAATCCATGGGATCGTTTGGTTCTAAGTGCTAATTGAAGTGGGGAGGAACAGGAAGAAGAAGAGCAGCAGCAACTGAGAGAGTTGAAGATTGATCGAACAAGTGGGTTTGGGTTGTTGGTGAAGGTGGTGTTGAATGTGGAGACTGTACCGACGTAGAGATGAATTGCAAGCATTTCTTTTGGTAAAGAGTAGAGAGTTGTAGGAACACACAGAGAGTGAGAAGTGAATTTGAAGAGAAGAGAAGAGAAAATGAGGAAAACAGGGGAAAGAAAGAGAGGTGTTATTTTTCAGGGCTTTTTTCTTTAAGCTGTCTGTTTCTTTGTTGGTCTTTGTACCGTCTGCTTTCCTGCACTCACTGAGTTACACGTGTACGAGCGAGTGAAGTGAGTCGTTTTTATTGTCACTCCCAACTCAATTGTGGCCTTTTCACTCATTTCTCCTTTCACTCGTTTTTGATGTATAACTTTGGACTATGGAGTGCTTCTGAAGTTCATTTTGACATTATAGTTACCGCATTGGATGCAGAATTTCATAGTTAAATTATAGTTTTTCCTTATTAAATTACCAAATTAAAACTACTATTGTCAGGGGTGGGCATCCCATTCCGCAATTTCGATCCCGATCCGTCCCATCTCGCTTATTTTTGGGTTTTTTCCATTTTGATCACGTCTTGTCTCAATATAGAGTATGATAGAATCGGGATGGAAATTTTTAATCATGTCCATCCCGAATTTATATATTTAATATTTATTATTATTAATTTTAATCAAATTACCATTCTCAATTAAAGTTTAACATATGTTGAAATTAAATCAAAACATACACTCTTTGAAAATTTATTTGCTTGATTTGGTTCTCATTGTTTAGGTAGAAATTTCAATTTGGATAGTTTAGGTCAAATAGAGTTCATGAAAATTTATGTTTTTTCACATTTTAAATTGGTTATAAGACAATTATTCTTGTAAAAATAAAAGTAAATGATGGTTTAGTTAGTTTGGCACTATGAGTTATGTAGTTGAAGAACATTGTTGCTAGTTGAATATTTTATGAATAATATTTCAACTCTTGCGAAAATATACAAAACAGATCTATTTCCATCTTCAATCATTCACTTGACAAACTTAATTTCATTATAAGGTAATAATCTACAAATTTTATATGATATTTAATATTGTTATGATATTAATTTGACATTATCAATGTGCGAGCAATGTGAGATGAAATTCTTTTGTTAGTTTTCATTGAATGACTATTTAGTACATGCTCATCTCATCCCGTCCCGAACTGTTTGAGATGAGATAAGATTGGAATGAGGTCTATCCCGTCCCAATCCCAAACAAACGAGATGAGGTCCATCTCATCTCATCACGTGCCCACCCCTAACTATCGCCACTAAAGAATTCTTTATCAATTTGATAACATTATGCAACTCAATGAACATGTGCAATGCACGTTCAAGAACCCTATATACACTTTAAAAGGTTATCTAGAAACCTCAAATTGATAGTACATCCACGATTGTCCTTCATTGGTTGTCCGCATATCCCATTATCAAGAAGTGTATCTACGACTTGTACTAATTTCTCCTAAACACATTACCACACCTTTAAAATATTTAAAAAATAAATAAATAAATAAAACTCTTATTAGAATACTCCCTTATTGAAGGGAACCCATTATTAAAATAGTCATTATTGATAATTAACTAACTGATCTTATCCATTGGGAACCAATAAATATAACTTATCCAGAGACAGACAGGGTGGAGAAACACAAAAAGGTGGAAGGTCCTAGTCCCAAACAGGATATTGTATGCAATCTTATAATCCCGACATGCATAAATGAGATTGTGGGATCCCACCGACAAATACGTGCATAGATCACGTTTAGGCAACTCACATCATAAATTAATCGCTGAGAGGTTGAGATGGAACAATGAGCATGCAAGAAAACAGTATTCAAGAGAAGGCCAATAATGATTACGAAGACCATTTATACAAGAAGAATCAATATAAAGAACTTTGGCATACCGACAAGCTTTTAACATGAATTCCTTCATAATTACTGTTTCTAGAGTTCAGCACAAGGAAACAGGAATGAATGGTTACACTTTATACATGACTCTCAGAATGTATAACACCGTACAGGACTGCAGGTTGATATCAATGTCAAGGGATTGCTGTGAATTGTTTCCAATGCAAAGTCAGTGAGATCCCTAGAAGGGATGGCTCCAAATTCAGTATAAGCGAAGCTGAATTGGAGTAAGTAGAACGTGCTCCAAACACCAAAACTCCACTGCTGGAAAGAAGATAACCTGACAGGACCCAAATTTCAAACAAGGAACTCGTATTGATTGATCAGGTGAGTTGGTATCCAGTAAGCCTTCGTGGTGACTTCGGCAACTGCTTCAACAACTTAATAATCTCATAAGTCCTTGCATGCCGACCAGAATAAAGACAGAGATCAAGAGGAGTCAAACCATCCTGGAAGATATTTAACACAATTAGCTAGAGCTGAATAGCAAATTATACGTTCTATTAGGCATCTATAATGAGAATAGAATTCATGTAAAGGTTCCTCTGGAATAATTGAAGATGCAAGTGAAAAGAGAGAGATCTTTTCTTATAAAGGTAACTGAAAAATACAAACTCCAAAGAAAAACAGTTTCGGTATAATGGTTTTAAACATTTAAGTATTAAAAAACGCAGAGTATACCAGAATAAAATAAATTGCATGTGCATTCCACATCCATATAAGTCAAAAGTCATGCTTCCAAATCGAAAATACAATGTGGTCTCCCTACTTAACTACCCTCATGGAGGTTTGGAGTTTTTTCTTTTGAGGATACTTCCCAGGAGATCCATATTATGCCGTCCTAGTATCGTTAACTTCACTTTTTTTTTCCAAAGGTAAAATATATTATTGCCCAAAAAAGTTAGATTACAATGCAAGGTCGCCTCATAAGCGTTAAGGCTCAATAACAACATATTCCAATTGGAGGATAACGAGATACCCAACTCCATAATAAATGTAAAATCTCCATAATGATTGTCTCCATATTTGAAACCTTGTTCAAAAAAGCTCTGCCATCCCTTCCCAGCCATATAACCTAACAAGCTGCAAATGGAACTAAGTTCCATAAAATTTTCCCTTTGGGGGAGTTTTTTCCAAGACTTCAATACTTCCTCCATGGATCTCAGCATAACCCAATCACAATTAAGTAGGTGTGTAGTGGTTTATGGTAGGACCTCACATAAAAGAACAAGTAACATCCAACATACCCCTGTGCGCTAACTCCACCTTGGATGGAATTTGTTCCATACATATATCCAAATAAAGAACAAAATTCTAGATATAACTCCTTTCCTCCAAATTAGCTTCGGAGGAAAATGCACCCGAGCAGGTAATTGGTTTCTAACCAATTTAAAAAAGAATGAGCAAACTGAAAACCTTTGTCCCTATCTTCTTTCCAAACCCATTTATCTTCTTGATTCTCAAACACCACCTCTTCCAACATCCTAGACAAATCCACAAACTCATCCAACTCCATCATAGAGAGAACCCCTACGACGATGAAGATTACAGCTCAATGCACCATCAACATAACTAATGAATTCCTCCAGCAGTCGACGTTTCATAATCTTGGAAATTTGTTCTTTGAAGGACTCATCCCCATGCCAAACACCGTACAAAACTTTACCTTGTTACCTCTCCCAACATCCACCTCCACTTCTTGTAAAAACTATGTCATGCAGTTAGAAATTGTATTCCAAGTGTTTGTACCATGTACATTTCCTGTATGTCTTGGAACCCAATTGATACTCATCATATCGTATTTAAATCTAATCACCTCTCTCCACAAACTCTCCTTTTCAACCCTGTATCTCCATAATCACTTGCTCAAAAGAGTTTTATTCATCAAAAGTAATGGACAAATACCAAGACCTCCTACCTCTTTTGATATACAACGACATAATAAATTAGCATATTGGCTAATGCACTCCGGATAAGAACAAGTCTCCATCCCTTTGAAAGTAACCTCGCTTCCATATAGCCAACCTTTTCCTTATCAACTCCAACACTAGATCCCACAAATGCTTACATCTATTCTTCAGCTCCCAACGGAAGGCCTATATGTATAGTTGGCAATACCCCCACTTGACACCCTAAAACCCTTATCCCCATACCACTATTAGCATCCTCTCCCACACCATACACCACACTTATAGAGATTAATTTTCCGACCAAAGCAAAATTGAAAAATTAGAAGAATATATTTCAAATTCTTCACATGATCCCTATTATCATCCAAAAAGAAATTGTATCATCAGCGAAATGAAGATGTGCAATACTCCTCCCTGTCGGGGAAACTTGAAAACCAGCTAAAAAATCTGTTTCTTGTACTTTAGCAAATAACCAGCTCAAACCTTCAACCATAATAATGAACAAAAATGGTGACATTGAATACTCTTGGAGAATGCCCTGTGAAATCTTGAAGAAAACCCGCCGACTCTCCATCAACAAGAACTGAAAAATGTACTGTAGATATACATATTTTCACCCACCTAATCCTCTTCTCACCAAAACGCATTTTGTTCATAGACCAAAAGACAAAAGACAAAGTCCCATTTCACATGGTCAATTTTACACAACCATGGAACACCACTTCTTAACCTTGAATCCACTAGCTTATTAGCAAGCATCACTCAATCTAATACTTGCCTATCTTGAAAAACACACTGATTGGGTCCTACGATCGAACCCAAACAAGATTTTAATCTCCTAGTCATAGTTTTTGCAATAACCATATACAAACCACTGACCAAGCTAATAGGTCCAAAGTCCTTGATAGACTAACTCCATCCTTTTGGAGATCAAGGTAATAAATGTAGTATTCAATCTCCAGTCCAAAAAGAAAAATTTTGAAGCTCTCAAGCACACACGGTGAGCTTATCTAAGCCACGAGCTCTTGTCATAGCATGACTTACAACTTCATGATCAGTGTAGTCAAGGCGACTGTCTAGGCGCGCCTCAAGGCACTTTTATAGAATTTCGCCTCAAAGTGAGGCAACGCGATGCGGTGAAATGAGGTGTCCGGCTCAGACCACCTCAACATAAAAATGGTTGAAGCCAGTCCAATTGCAGGCCATTTACAGCCTAATTGCAGCAAAATGTGGCTGCAACCCACTCTATAATAGGGTTTTATGTTTCTTGGTATAATATTTGATAAATTTGATAAAAACAATATAAATTTTTTCAAGTTTTGATAAATTTATCACTTTTTTTATTATTTTTTAGAGAAAACATATTTGTGATCAACATCAATCTTGATTTTCATAACATAGCTCAATGATTTTTATGCTTTTGGAATACCAGTAGTGATCATACTTGTGAATTTTTACCAACCATTCCAACAATTTTTTTCTAACAAATGCTCAATATTCTCAAGTTTTTATTCTTTCAAGGTTATTGATTTTTAATAATTTAATGGATGTTTGCAAGTTACTTGACACTTATGTAATGCATCTTTTTGCTATGTCATACAACTTGATTATATTTCCATTTTGATTCTAGTAGTGTACACATTTGCTTATGACACTAATCAAAATGACGATATATACTACTATGCTGATATGTTTCAATTTACTATTAAAAAATGTTAAGACAGCCTCACTTCAGGGAGGCATCCGCCTTAACTTCAATGTTCATGGTACATACGGTTAAGGGTTTATAGAGAGAATTACACAAACATAAGAACGTGAGAACATGCCCTAGGCTACATAATCCACTACCACATTCACAACTACATACAACCCCCACTCCCCCCCCCCCCCCCCCCCTCGGCAATAACTAGCCAAGTCACTTCCTTTTTTTGGGATCACTGTAAGGTTCAAAAAAGAGGAAAGGGGTCAACATTCTCTCCATTTGTCATGGCTATTTCTTAGCGATCTCTCTAGTGATCCTTCTAGTTCCAAGCTTTTTTTTCTTCCTTTTTCTTCACCTATTGGTAAAGGTCCCTCGCAGACTCTCAAAAGGACTCGGGGGTAAATCATGTATGATTTCTCTAGCCCTCATTATGACCCCAATACAATCGGATCTTCTTCTTTCTTTTTATTCAAAATACTAGAAATAATTAAGAAATGTGTGCAATGGATGTGCATATTTATTTCGGTAAATTTTCAAATTTTTGTATCTAGAATAAAGTTTGACCAAGTTCTGATTAGGATTCATGATCAGTTAGATCAAGTCCTGAATTATTATTCAAGTTCGAGCATCTAGAGTCAAGTTTGACCAAGTTCTGATTAGTGTTTTAACATAAGATATATACTTCAATATATCTGATGAAAGTACCTGCAAAAAAAAATATCTGCTGAAACGTAATGTAATTAAACACTATCATAAAATCTCTCTGAATGGAAAAGGCATCACATAGGTCATTACCCGGTTCTTCAATGTCTTATCAGCTCCTTTGATTAGCAAAATCTTCACAGTGTCAGTTCTTCGGGTTTGAACAGCAATGTGCAATGGAGTCCAACCATCCTGTGAGGCATCAAAACAAGGTTATTATCATAGCAGTATCACATTTTCATACTTGTTCAAACCATTATTCAGACATGCAGAATAGAACCTCTTCAATAAATAAATAAATAAATAAATAAATAAAAGGTAAAAGCACCATAAAAACTTCCACCATACATTATCTGCAAGGTTTATGTCAACATTATATAGTAGAAGGGTTTTGATTGTTGGAACTGTAGCAGTTTGCACAGCATAGTGCATCAATGTTGCCCCCTCCTGTTGTGAGCAAGAAATTTAAAAAAAAAAAAAAAGGCTATCAGTAACTAAACCAGTTCATTAATCATGGCTGGAAAAAGATTACAGTTTCACTTCAACGTTGAAAAGAGAATGCTGCACCACAAGTAAGTGTACTGTACTCTCATGTTGAATATTTTCCTCATTAAGATAAACATAGAATCAAGTTTTAGAATGACATCATTTTTGGAAAGCACCATTAGAAATTAGAGTTTTACAAATAACTCTTTTCTAATTACCTTATCACGAACAAAAGGATTTGCAGACTCTCTCAAAAGATAGTTCGTAACAGCAACCTTTTTGGAGAGTATCGCTTTGTGAATTGCTGTCAATCCATCCTGGAAAGAAAGTGTGATTTTTCAATGGAACGCCTTAAACTCAAAAATGGGATACATGGACAACAACTTAGAATCTCAGATATGCAAGCTCACTTTAAATGAATTACATGAGAAGGCTTAAAGAGTCATTAAGAACCCTGTCAAAGTCCACTCTGATTGCATTAGCAAATGATAAGAATATACTTATACCTTATCAGTGGCATTGATATCGACATTGTATTTCAGCAATGCATCCACAAGGTAGAATTCTCCAGATGCAGCAAGAGTGTGCAGAGGTAGCCATCTTCCCTGAAATATGTGTTTGTCAGAATAGTTGGTAACCAAAAGTTGTTATTGAGTATTTATAACCATTCTGCTCGATAACTATTCACCAGTATGAATAAGAAACTGATCGTCCCCAGGCAAATGAGCCACAAGAGACAATTCAAAATTATGAATGCCAAGAAGCTCTGCAAAATACTTTATTTTCTATGAATCAAATATTTGGTGTTGCCACAGATAAGCCTGTTTTCAATGAGATCGTAACTTGGTTATGGAGGGAATTAAACCCAGGTTTATCTTCTTAGAATCAAATATTAAGTTTTTTTCTTTAACGTCAAGATGATTCCTTAGAGAAACTCCAATAAAGAAAGAGTAAAAATCTCAGTAATGAGATTTTAGCAAGAGAAAAGCAATACATTCTAATGAATCCCTCCCCCACCCCCCACACACACTTACACTTCACCCACACATCTTATTTTACTGTTCCCGTTTTCTTATCATGGTACAAGCGTTTTCTAGTTTTAACCGTTCAATGTTTACTTTAGAATGACATCATGCCATCATCCAACCAAAATTTGTCGAAAGTAACCATCATATAATAATGAAGCAAAGAATGAAGAAGCATAACTAATGAAGAAAACTATCCAGTGTCAGTGGCACACAAAACTTACAGAGGTAGCTGCCTCCAGATTAGGTGTGCGTTTATTCAAGAGAGCTTTTTCCTCCTTGGTGAAAAGCTTTCGACGCCCTGCATTTAAGATGGAATAGTAAGATGCAGGAACATCAAATGATAACTAATATTCTACTTGGCACTGTGATAGAACAAACGCAAATAATGATAGTGGATTTCGCTTAAAGTTACAAACTCAATTACATTACACTGACCAACTCTCTTAAACTTTTTTGGTTGCCATGGTGTCAAACTTTCAAACATACTAAACTGTCATCATTTATTGATACGAGTATACGACTGATATTATGACAATATGGAAAAGGAATTGAAGATGTTCGTGAAAAGCAATTTGATTTCACGAGACTAGGTTGGGGAAATCGTACAAGGGTTCAATCTATGTAACAATGTCACAGATACAAAGTGTCGGACAGGTAAGCAAAAAGAGGTAGGAGGGATATGCTAGGGACACATGTACTTTTAGTATTATTTACTTTTAAGCAATAAGTTTTGAATTATTAGTCATAGTCATTCATTTCTAGGTCAATCTTGCTACTCATGTACTGCCAACTTGCCATAATATGTTTTTCAACGATATGCAAAAAAGTTGATAATCTACGCATAGAGCGTTTGATGGGAGTATTGTTGAGTGTCGACATTTTTTTTAGAAGTATCACTGTTACATAGGGTTCAATTAATATCATTTATTAACTATAGATACTGAAAGTAGACTTGTTCAATGTTAGCATAGGATTTTTTTCCTCCATGAAAAAACACAGAGCTTATGTTCAACATGAACACACACTGATAAGGTCTTTTACCTATCATACATGAACACCTAACACACCTTACTACAATTTCTTTCTCATGTTACATGGGTTATGGCACTGCATGCATGGAGCCATGGACACGCCTAAATAGGGTTTTTTTTAATCCATTGTTTCAATTATTGACCATGATTTTAGGATACAATGCGTAATATAGCATACGCAAGGATGTATCTGGATATTTTGAACACTTGGTTTCATCACCTTCACATGGGTAAGGGGGTCTGAAATTTTGGTGAATGACTGAATGGCAATTTCAATCTGTACCTTCATTATAGGAAAGATCTTTAAGCTGAATTGGTAAATAGTCTTACCTTAAAAATTGGAATTAGCTTCAATATCATTTCATTACTAAAGAACCATACAAGCTGCAAGTAGAGACGTGGAATTATGCATTTGGCATGGCAGTATTGGATTTCACCATATATAACAATGTAATAGAGGAGAACATCGTTTATTTTACTGAATGAGAAGTTGGCTTTTAGAACAATCGAAATCCACTGGTTTAGATGTCTTAAGTCTTAACTATTCCAATCTAAAATATTAGCTACAACATTCCAATAGACACCAAGCTAGAAATTCAAAATTAAACGCGATGTAGTAACTAACTTTCACTGTAATTTTACTTATAATCACTCGGAAAGAAACTCATTTCGGAATGTTATAAGCAACAATACCCCTAAACCTACAAAATATCAAACAATTAAATGCAGACTAACCCATTTCGACATATAACAAGCAATTACCTTCCGAGTTCTTTTCGGCATTCTCCACTCCTGGTTCATAATACCCACTATTGAAAACCTTCGAAATGTCTTCCAAAGTGTTCTTATACACTGCCATTCTCGGAATCCTGGGCTCCACTCGACCACTTCTAGTTGTCGAAGGCCGACCCAATTCATCCTCATCCTCACTCACCTCTTCTTCTGAATCAAAAGTAGGATTATCAAGCACAACCCTTCTCTGACTTGCCATTTTAGCATCCCTATACGTCAAGAACTCTTCTGTTTCCGTCAAAGGAATAGTTTTCTTCTTCTTCTCAATCCGGCTTCCGAACTCAATTTCCTGGGCAATCTTCCTCCTTTCCTTCTTCGTTATATTAATTTCCGCCTGCACTTCCTTCCACTTCTCAGGGACCAAGTTATTCTGCTCAATCTCCTTCCATCTCGATTTCGACTTCTTTCCAATGGGTTTATCTGTTTGTTCTTCAATGGGGATTTGAGATTCTGATTGGAATTGAAGATATGGGTCTTCGAAGGCATTTTCGTCGAAGATAAGGCAATCCCCGACGACGTAATCGTCGTCTTCATCCGCTTGGGTGGAAGGGGTGAAGGAATTGAAAGAAACATAGAGGGATAGAGAAATGGGGGTTCTTGGGAAATTTAGGGTTTTGATTGAAAGGGGGGAGAGAGAGGTGAGAGTTGAGAATGGAGAGTTGGGGATGATGGAGAAGAAGAATCTTTGGGTTTGGGGTTTGAGAGGAGTGAGTGACAAAGGTGGCATTTTGTTCCCCCCTCCCTGAGCGAGTCAAAAGCAGAGGAAGCTGAGGGAATTTAGAGGATAATGTGCTCAATGGGCTGGGTGTAATCTTGGACTTCCTTGATGAATGGGCTTGAAGAGTTGTTCTAGTTTTTTTTTTATGGAAATATGTTGCAAATTTAAAAATGATTTTTGTTTGAAAAAATCAAGTGTTTTGAGATGTTGCTTGGTAATGGTATGAAAATAATATCATCGAAATTATCCTAATGCCATCTAAACTACGATAATAGTCAATATTGTCATCCTCGAAATAATCACACTATCATAACAATTACACCAACACAACCACCACCAAACAATCCAAAATCCAATAAATAGGAGAACCACTAAATTGAGTGTTTATTTTTTTTTTATAAATAAATCTCAGCTATGGGATGTCAGACCTTAATTACTTGTCTCAAAACAGGATATAAAAACAAAGTGAGATAGGAAAACAGAAACTAGACAAATATATCAAATCTAGACTGATCAGACCCCTAGATCAAAGCATGTACTTGCTATTACATTTCTTCATTCTAGATGATCTTCGTGGAAAAACCTTGAAGTCTTTGAAGCAGTCGCGATCCAGCGAATTTTCTGTTGTTATATTCCTCTTATCGAATCTTTTCATTAATCGTATATGGTCTTTCTTTAAACCTGACATTATCCTTGATCTAATGGTGTTTTCATCCAAATCTTCTTCATACGAACTGTTTTCATCCGAAATGTTAGTATCAGACTCCTGTTCCTTTTTGTTGTTAGCTTGACGAACCACAAACCCTGAACTACCAGGACTTCCAAAGGTCTCCACTAATGGAACCGGTTTAAACAAGGAAATCGCCTTGTCTAAAATATCTCCCAAATTGTGATTCGCAATAGATGGACTGAACTTTAGTTTAAACAAGGTCTCCTTTTTATTTTCAGCTTGTAGTGGACTAAACATGGAACAATAGTTTTGCATTCATCATTGATGTGACTCATGGTCACTACGCCAAATTGGCATATTTGTAACAACTTAAAAAATAGTAACACTTTTGAGCTATTACAATCCACTAAACAATTTCAATTCAAAACTAAATTTAGTCAATAAAATGAAAAATAGCTACAAAAAAAATGATACAATAAATTAGATCACCATGAATAGCATCACTTGTAAGTCCATACTATTTGTGGTGATGCAATTATTGAATCACTTTGTTTGTGAAAATGTGTAAAATTGCTTTGTGGATTGTTATAACTCAAAAGTGTTACTATTTTTTTGGTTGTTACAAAAGTGAAAATTTGGTGTAGTGGGTGTTAGCTGAGTAGTAGCCTTTGTGAAGATAAATTTGAGATGCAATATTTCAAGGGAGTTTGGTCCCTAGTGCCTGATTAGTGCATGGATGGTGCATGACACATGTTTTGTGATGTGACAATAAGTGTTTTGCTTGGGGAAGGTCAATGCTAAATCTGCAGCCAAACACAACTCCCTAAATTAATGCTTAAATTAGATCGAACTCTCCTTTTCTATCTACTCGGAACAATGCAATCTGTTCATGGCCCTTTCTTGCTCCAACTTAATCAGAACACAACCGACATTCTTTTCGGACTGCTCCAGCATTATTTTTTCATGCGGAATCACCTTCTTCATCGCGGCCTGCTCATTGCCTCTTCCTCCTCCCTCCCCTTATTCGCCAGAGCCACTTTCTTCACGCGGTCTGTTGCTCCTCTTCCTCTTCAGTTGCAGTTGTTATTCCTCTTCAGTTGCAGTTGTTCTTCCTCTTCACGCACAGTAAGTCACAAAACATAATTCCATTATTTCCATGTTGTTGTTAGTGTTGTTTGTTTCACTCTTCCTTCATCATCATTCTTACCACTTTTTTTGTGGTAAGTGATCTATTTGAAAACACATACATTGGTAGTTCAATCAATCAAATTTTGACCTGAGTACCATACTATGCCTATCAAATTCAAACATAACAAATTGGTTTTCATCTGGGTACCTAAATTGGGACTAACCATTTAGACATAACAACATACTACTTAAACCGAGTTTTTATCATTAATCATGCTTCATGATCATAACTTTCTCAACCTTGTTCTTTGCACACAGTGAGTAAAATTCACTGAGTAACATTGGTGTCTCCTTATTATTGGTTAATATAGTTAGTCAATATATTGAGTTTTTTTTTGAATTTAATTTTTTTGTCTGTATGTTGAAATAAGGATTTTAACGCAAGAATGGTATACAAGGCGTATGTGGTGTATCGTGGTCGTGACCCGAGAGTATACCTAACATTGGCAAGTTGTTCAATCCAAGTAATTGGGTATATTGGTAGTTTGTATAAGGGGTTTACATCAGTTGCCGAGGCATATAACAATTATATATGACTTTTGGGTTCGCTCAGAAGAGGTGAGAAAGAACTGCGAGGCAAGAAAAAATGATGAAGAGATGAAAAATCATTATCGCATTCGTGAGGGTGAAGTTGAAGAAAATAATGATAGAAGACGTGAAGCTCAAGCAAACAATGATCATCGGGTATTGAAAAGGGATTTGATCAATGTACTACTAGTGGTGGTTATTATGATAATGGTAGTTGTTTTGTTCAAACTTGTGGTTTATTGAATGCTCTGTAAATCATATTTTATGTAAATGAATTATTATGTAAGTTTTATTTTATGTGAATGTTGTATTTCCTATTGTGTGAATGGAACCCGAATCATAAAATATACAAGTGAAAATATTGGTAGAACTCAAGGCTGACAAGATGGAAAGACATATAATAGAGTTCTAATGTTAAGTTGTTTATGTTGAGGAAGAGATGATTGTGATAAATGAACTGAACCCTTTTTCAGGAGTTATTATATGTTGAAGCTTTCAAGAGCAAGCAAATGATTTTATACCTTTAACGGTTTTGGTAAGCAAATGATTTTATACCTTTAACGGTTTTGGTAAGCAAATGATTTTTATACATGAAAATTATTAATTATGGCAACCACAAATTTTTATACCTTAATTATTATAGCTTTTAAGCAAGCAAATGATTCGTTTATTTTATAGTTAGCCTGGTTGAAACATGAGTACCTCTCTACAAGATCCGGATATTAAAATGAGTATTAGTATTGGGTTTGAACCTTGTTGATGTTATTGTATGTGGAACCATTTCTCTTTTAACCACCATTTCGCCGGGGAGACATTGGTGAGTCTTAGGTGTCGTTAGTAAACCGTTGATAACGTTGGTAAGCCAGTAAAAGTATGTTGGTCAGCCGTTTGTTGAACCCTGAGTAAGTCGCCATGATGAGCGTAGTCTGAGAGGGTGAGGTGGTCCCATACCGGTGTTCCAGGCACAGTGTTCCCGTTTTAACCCCCAAGATTTTGAAAATGTCTTTTATATCAAGACTTTCTCGCTCTTCGAGCTCTAAGACAAGCAATCCAAATTTACAAAACAAGATGGAATGTAGAATTCTAAAAGTTGAAAAGGATTTACAAAACTGGTCTATACCAGCCGTCCCATACAAGAAGATTTATGAAGTTTTTCAATCCTTTTTCTCTCAAAAATTGAAGATCTAATAGACATAGTCGAACAGACTGTGCCTCTCAATGGATCTTTAGATTCAAAACATTTGTTTTCAGCTCAAACACTTGACTATTTGCTTAGTCAAGATTACAAGTACATCCATATCGGTTTGATCCAAATCGGTCTCAAACCTCTTACAAGAACAGGGTTAGATGCATGTGCCTTAATTGCGCTTCGCAATTGTAGACACAATAGGTTTCACGATTCTCTGCTTGAAAATCACAGAGTCAACTCTATCATCGGGTCCAGTTTATTTCAACTGCTACCCCAATTTCTCAGTGTCTCTTAAGGATCCAAATGTCCTTGATACACTAACTCTCAATATTCAAACCTCTGGCTATGATATGCTTGAAGGTTCTGAACCCTTAGCTCTTATCTACAAGATCACCTTTAAGGCTATGAAGACTCAATTAAGCCCAAAAGCTTTACAAGAGTCTGATAAAGGATACACAATCCTTTTTCAAGCTAATAAGGAAAAAACTAATGTAATTGTCCCAAAGACAATTCAATGGAATCAAGTCACCCTTCTAGATGTGTGGAAGGTCCAAGGCATTGTTGTTCCTAGAAGACCTCCTTCTAGTCAGCTCGATCATGTTTTTACTCTCCCTGATGGGTCAATAGAACTTCGATTCTCTGAAGCTAGAGTCACACGACTCAATCCTTCAGACTTCCAATCAGGGCGTAGATCTAAAGCTTCTTTCAGGACTGCTCCTACTCATGTCACTAGAGCAACTACACTAGATGCTCTACCTCATCTTGATCTTGCAAATGCTCGGCCTAATCCGCAGTATCCGCAAATCCCTCAACCAATTTATCATCCTCCCACAGAACAGGAGTATGATCAAGAACAACAATCTCCAACACAATCGAAAATGAATTTTCCACCTAAAATTAATTTTTTACAATGTCTGTCTAAACCTTTTCAACTCAATAAGAAAAAGATTCAAACAAATTTTATGTCAGAAGATAATAAGCTAAGACGTCAAAAGTTTTATGCTCAAACATTTGAATCTCAGAGAACTGATTTAGGAAAGAAATTTTATGAATGTTGCGAAGACCTTAAAGAAAATCTACCCTTATTAGATTGGTACTTTAATGTTCATCTTCAAAATATTCATGTTCTCAATATTTCTTCCAAAATTTGGAACTCTACTGAGACTCAACCAATCAATTCAATTTTACCCCCTCTTTGTGAATTTACATTCGCTATTAAGGGCCAAGATCTTGTTGCTTCCCTTTTGAAAGATTCTGCATCTGAGACTCAAACCAAAGGCATAAGCAAAATTATTCAACAGAATAATTATACCAATATTCTTCTCCATGAACTTGGCGATAAATTGGTACAAGATCAATTATTTCAAAATGCTCTTAAAGACAAGAAATTCAAGATAAGCATACTGAAGAATCTAAGAAAGCCACTTACTTTCAACCCACTTCAGTCATCATCATTATCATCATCAAAGCCCATTCCCGAGATTTTCGGGGTCGGCTACATGGATTTTGGTTCTCCAAGTAATGCGATCTTCCCACATTTCCTCACCTAATCCAAGCTCAATGATATCTTCATTCACCGTCTTCATCCAAGTTTTCAACGGTCGTCCCCTCCGTCTACACCCTCCATTAACTTGCCAATCTAAACATTTTCTAATTGGCGTCGTGCTTGGTCTCCTCCGCACATGACCAAACCAAGTTAAACGTCTTTCTCTAATTTTTTTCCTTTATGGGCGCTACACCTAAGTATCTCCTAATTTTTTCATTTCTAATTTTATCCTTACGAATTTTACCACACATTCACCTTAACATACGCATTTCTGCTACTGCCATCCTATGCATATGTTGTCCCGTAGTAGCCCAACATTCTGAACCGTATAGCATGGCTGGTCGAACAATTGTCTTATAGTATTTCCCTTTTAGCCTTGCATGCATCCTTCGATCGCATAATACTCCTGACGCCATTCGCCATTTCAACCAACCATCTTTAATCATGTGATCTACATCTGCTCCAATAGCCCCATTCTTTTGAATTATAGACCCTAGATATCGAAAAGCCTCACACTCCGGGACCTCGACACCTTCGATCTCAATTGCATTACTTCTCCCTCTTGGTTCACACCCAAAGTTGCACACTAGATACTCCGTCTTTGAACCGCTAATTCTAAAACCTTTACTCTCTAAAGTCTCCCGTCACTTAACTAATTTCTGACCTAAACCTGCACTAGTCTCATCCATTAAGACAATATCATCTGCAAATAACATGCACCAAGGTACATCTTCTTGCAGATGTCTTGTCAACTCATCCATCACCAAAGCAAAGAGATATGGACTTAACGCCGACCCTTGATGTAGTCTTACTGTCACTGAAAATTCACTAGACATCCCACCTACTGACCGAACACTTGTTACAACCCCTTCATACATATCCTTAATGATATCGACATAACATTGAGACACTTTCTTCCTTTTAAGCACCCACCAAATTAACTCCCTGGGGACCCTATCATATGTTTTCTCCAGATCAATAAAAACCATATGCAAACTCTTACGTGCCTCTCGATATTTTTTTACAATTTGCCTAAGCAGGAATATGGCCTCCGTAGTAGACTTACCTGGCATAAATCCAAATTGATTCTCCGAAATCGTGGTTAAACTCCTAAGTCTTTGTTCTATAACCCTCTCCCAAAGTTTCATCGTATGACTCATAAGCTTTATCCCTCTATAGTTCGAGCAATTCTGGATATCCCCTTTGTTCTTATAAATTAGTACCACAATGTTATGCCTCCAAGAATCTGGCATTTTTCTAGTTTCCAAAATCCTATTAAAGAGCGTAGTTAGCCATTGAATCCCAACTTCTCCCAGACATTTCCATGCTTCAATTGGGATATCATCCGATCCAACGGCCTTCCCTGTCTTCATTCTTTTTAAAGTTTCTCTCACTTCTGTGGCACTAACTATGCGATAGAACACGCGATCTCTCCCTTTTTTTGAAGCATACCCCTCCAAGTTTAACTCCCCTACATGTGTTCCATTGAGTAGGTTCCAAAAGTAACCCTTCCATCTATCTAAAATAGTTTTATCCTGCATTAAGACTCGTCCATCCTCATGCTTAACACACTTAACATGACTCAAATCCCTAGTTTTTCGTTCTCTAGCTTTCGCTATCTTGAAAATATCCTTCTCCCCTTCCTTCGTACCTAGCCTATTATAAAGAGCATCATACGCTCTCTTCTTAGCTTCCCCTACTGCTCTACTACTCAACTTCTTAGCCTGCTCATAAAGCTCATAAGACTCTAGGCACCTATCTTTTTGCCACGCCTTAAAACATCTTTTCTTTTCCGCTATGGTTTGTTCCACATCCGCGTTCCACCACCATGTCTCCTTACCATAGAAACCTCCTCTTTTGGCCTGTCCTAACTCTTCATTCGCACATCTTCTTATTCGGTTTCAACCCACTTCAGTAGCTCCAAATATTTTTACAACTCCAAATCAAATTATCAAGGATATTGATGCTAAGCTTGAAGCATTAAAACTTGATACCAGACTCCATGTCAACACTCTGTCTAATCCAAACATGTCTGTTGAATCTGATATCAGTGCAGGTTTTGATCGTATGGTTGAATTGGATAGATTAAATTTTATTCAATATCAGATCAATCCCATAAAGCATGCTCGCAAAGCACAAGTTTATGGCAATCATCAAAATCCACTTCCCAAAACAAGAAATTATTATCCTCAACCTTCATTCTCTGATATGCAGTATGAAGAACGTGGATTACAAACCTTTGGTTCATTTTCTACAGGTAATCTCTATATCTAGAATATAAATTGTTTATCTGAAGAAAGTATCATTGAAGTAACCGAAGAAATGGTCATGCTTGCCTCTACGCATCGTAGTGAAGGCAAAGATGATAAATCTATTGCTCAGGTTATCATCGCTGACTTTTCTGGGTTAATCAAAGGATGGTGGGATAACTATCTTACCATAGGAGAAAATTAGCTATTATTCAAGCGGTTAAAGTTGGTCCTGATTGTCAACCAAGGAAAACTGAACAAGGTTTTATCATTCCTGACTCTATAATTACTCTTATTGTTAGCATTCTTAAACACTTTATTGGGGATCCAGGTGAATTCCAAGGGAAATCAAAAGATCTCCTTATGATTCATAAATGTCCTACACTAAGTCATTTCAGATGGTATAAGGACATTTTCCTCAAAAAAATTATGCAACAATCTGAAGCAAATAATCCATTTTGGAAACGAAAGTTTCTTTCTGGTTTACCTGCTATCTTTCTAGAAACAGTTCGGAATAAATTACAAGATCAATATCAAGGTGATATTCCATATGACCGCCTTACATATGGAGATTTAATCTCTTTTATTGATAAATGTGCTCTGCAGTTATGTAATGATCTTAGGCTTAAACACCAGCTTAAGTGTCACGCCCCGACCCGCCACGAGAATCGCAGCGTGCCGATGCGTGAACTAACACGTACACAGGCGGATCGTAACCGACCACAACATCATAATATAACACATTCTTGATACGAGAAACAAACAGAAATAAAACTACGCTAAAGTTTGAACAAAATAAATATATATTTGATTCGCCCCGTCAGAGTCATAGCGACAAAACCAGTATACAAACATCTAGTTTAGCAATATAGTACATCTGAAACAAAGAGGAAGCAAAACATACCCGTACAGGGTGGACACAACCAAAAAGCACAAAACGCGCCTACAACGGAAACCGAGACCTACGCGCCACGATCAGCAGGAACTCTGATGCGGATTTAACTAACCTAAATTAATAGGTTAATTTAACCCACTTGTAATAACCGCAAGTGCACGGTGCCTAACTGGTAGACAACGGCAAGTACGGGTCGATCCCACGAAGAAGGTGGATGCAATTGAATTTTAGAATTTAATTAAACTAATTTATAGGAAATGGGGTTACAACATTTTTAAAACTAAACTAAAAAAATAAATTAAAAATAAGAAAAATAAAATAAGAGATAAATGAAATGGGTTTTTGTGGCTTGGACTCACCAATGAGTTAGTAAAATTATTGAAATCTAAATTACTGAATTTAAAAACGAGAAGCTTTAGGGATGAGAATCCCTTGCTTACACCGAATATGTGATCGTTAAAATCAAATTAAACTTATACCATGTTTCTATCAAACATTAACAAATTATTTCAAGCAAATACGCTTTTACAAAGTATTAAGCGTCTTTTTAGGGCACACTTAATCAAAGCTTAAGCTTAATATTTTTAGCACATGCTTTGAATATTTATAAAGGGTAATTCTAACTACCAAACATATCAAGTTTAATTTCTCGAACATGCAAGGTGAAAGCAATTTATCAAAATTCAGAAATAAATTGTAATTAACAATTAAGCACACAATTCAGTAAAATAAATCAAAATAACTTATACAACCCATTTAGTTTATCACAAGCTCGATGTGGTGGCACTCAGCAGATCAGCATGTGGTTGTGCACGAATCCCGAGGAAATGGTTCAAACCCGCTCTATGGTGGTACAGAGCAAAACTGGGGGTGTGAATAGCCAAAAACAGAATTTGACTCTTTCTCCCGCCCTGCTACAGTGCTGCTACAGTACCCACGCAGAGGTCGTCTTCTCCAGCGCGACAGCGGGCTCTCGCGGCTTCGTTCTCGCTCCTCGCGACCTCCCTCGACCTCAAATCATCTCCAGAACCTGCGAAAGACCAGAAAAGGTGAGGAAACACCAAGAAAACAACACAAATAAACAGAGAGAAATTGGGAGGGGACTCCCTGTTTTTGCTTTCTGTCGTGACGGTGGTGTGCCGCGGTGCGGCTCTGTTTGTGGTGGTTTTCCGGTGGCGGAGAGATGGTTTGGAGCCTGGACGAAGAGAGGACAGAGAGAGGGGAGGAAGACGCTCTGTGGCGAGGCGAAACAGGCTCTGTCGCGGCGTGGTTGCGGTGGTTCTGTCGCGACGATTCGTGCAAGGGTTGTGGTGGTGGGACTCGTGCGGAGGTGGTGGCGGTTGAGTGGACAGGGGAGAGGAGCAGAGAGTGGTGGCGGAGTGAAAAGTTGACGTGAAACAGGGTTGTCACACCCCTGTTTCACGATGGTGACGGTGGCGGTTGCGGAGCTCGGTGGTGGCGATGGCGAGGTGACTGTGGTGGCGAGGTGACTGTGTGCTGAGTGAGTGGAGTGAGTGACAGATGGATGAGTGGTGAGGGTGATGGTGAATCACCTTTGAGAGAGGAGCTCCCTTGAGGAAATCTCCATTGAGGAAGAGGTTTTGATTTCTAATTCTCCTATTTTCCCTTCTCTTCCTCCTCCTCCTATTCTTACCCTATCCTCCTCTATTTATAAAGAATAATCAAGATGAATAGGGATGGAATGAGGGAATGATTCATCAATGAGGGTAGGAGAAGGATTAGGGTTGGGTTTGGTTTTAGGGTATGAATTGGTTTTAGGGTATGAATTAGGTTTCGGATTTAGGGTATGAATTAAGTTTTGGTTTTAGGGTATGAATTAGGTTATGGATTTTAGGGTATGAATTAGGTTTAGGTTTAGGTTTTGTGATTGCTTTATACCACCATTGGAATCGACTAATTGTCGTTCCTTAACTTGCCGTTTTAATCTGATTTCATCGTTTACGCTCAAATTCCTACAAAGATATGAAAACGAAATAATTACTATAAAATATAATAATCGAAACACTAACATGTATAAATTAAGGGGTATATTATGTAATAATTATGTGACTATCAAACTCCAACACTGCCTGCACTCCAATAGAAGCACACCCCTTGCGGGGTTAGCAAAGCACAAAGCTAACTGGTGCGAGCGAACTAAATAGTAAATACAACTAATGAAATAATGTACAAGAAAAATTCATGCCAGACAACAATAAATAAACAACAAGTTCTAAAGTCTAAATCACACCGTGTCTCCAAGGATAATGTTTCTAAGTTCAAGCAACAACAAAAACATTTCAGATTCCACAATAACTACAAGTTTTCAATATATGTCGGTCATTACACATTATTCAAACATGGTAAATATCAAGGGATGAAAAATAAAGACAATCAGGTTGAAACCAAAAATCATGTAAAATATTGTATAAGTGTCTCATATCGTAGGTATCCGCATACCCTACGAATGTGTCTCACCCAGACACATCCCACAACGTGCACCGGTACCACTTCGGGCTTGTTTGTATCATAATGGGGTGCCATCTGCCAGGATACAAAACATCCCGAACGACTGGCCTAACACGACCAACCTAACATAATCCAAATCAAGCGCGCTGGGAGGGAAAGCGAGTAATCTCCAAAGCACGTCCTCCGGGACCCGCCCTACTGCACTCTATAGTGGCAAGTGCGTGCGGGAGCTCACCGCACCTCAGCAAGCTTGCCACATGCAATAGCGTCCACAATGTCAGGTGCGAGTCATCTCAAGCACCATCCAACTCACGATGCGAGCAAGCTCCTAAGCATCGGCACAACAGGCATTATAGCGGGGTAAAGACACTTATACTACTATCCACATGCACAAATGACAAGTCTGTACATAACCAAATGTACAAACGTGCAATCATAAACAATTCGACAATTTTATAAAACCACGACTATGCCATGGTCCCAACATGACCCAAATCACCACAATAAATTTATTCGAGTCGATTATCATACATGCTCAAGACTCGAAAATCCACGGTAAAACATGATATACTATGCAAACTTGACAACAAAGCATACAAATCTCATGTCATTACACCAAAATTACTATTCAATTTCATTCAAGTATATCATGCTTTCCGAAAATTCAATGCATTCATTCACACATAACTAACACAATCCTCGAAATATCTGAAAACTCCGAATTTCGGATTTGGATTTAATTCTACACAATTGACGGTATAATGTAAAAATTCAATTCAGGATTTCAAATACTTATTTCTTAAAATAAAAATTATAGTTTCACTCACCTGGCGGAATGGATTTTCAAAACCCAATTCCTACCCGTGGAAGCTCCAACCACGCAAACCACGAATGCGGGACCACGAAAATTCTAAAACTGCAAGGCGGACTCGGAAATGAGTATACTAGCCGAAAACTGAAATAAATAAATAAATACAATTGGCGCGTGACTGAAAGAATAACTTACAGGCAATAGGAATTCGGCAACCACTCCGCCGAAACCCAAAGTTGGGCGAAAACGCACCGAAACCCTCCTTACACCGGTCTGATCGCTACCAAACTGCACAACAGCCCGTAAAAGAGTCTAAGGACACTCGGAGTCACGAAAATGAGGCTCACCCACGCACCCAAAGCCCGGATTCACGCCGAGGAACCCTCCAAACAAACATGCACCCTGATTTTTTTGAAAAAAATTTGACCAACCCCAAAACAACCTTGCATGTCGGTTCTAAGGGCTCCCAAGGACACCACCAAGGCCCCAACACGGCTGATCGGAGCTATGAAAATCGATCAAACCCCAAACCCAAATGAAAACTGATTTTTTTTTCGAAAACAAACAACTGAGAAATGAAGAGGGGAAAGAGGAGAGGGCGAACCGAGGAGGAGGAGGAGGTGAGATTGGGGAAGAAATCACCCAAAAACCGCCGAGAAAAAGTTGGAGGAGGCGACGAAGTCGCAGCGTCGCTCACTGCTGGAACGAAAAGAAACCAAAAAAAAGAAGAAAGAGAAGAAGAAAGGGGTCGTTTCATTTTAAGGGGTGAGTGGTTATGTGCCCCCACCACCTTTGCTGAGTACACCCCTCCTTACAAAAAAAATCTTTTTTTTTTTTTTTTAACTGCAGGTCTCACATTAAGAAACATCATATTACAGGGCCCAAAGGACTTGGTGATTTCTGTCAGCAATATGGATTTGAAGACTTTAGATTACCCCAATCTAAGTCCAAACAATTGTACAGATCTCATCCGGCTCGTCAGTACAAATCCAAGCGACCTTATGGGCCTAAACTCCCAAAGGATTTGGATAAGTACTATAGCAAGCCCAAGAGACATGGGACTCATAAACCCAAGCCTGAACATTTCAAGAAGCCTTATAAGTCCAACCCAACTTCAAAGCCTGTTTGCTTTAAGTGTGGGCGCTCAGGCCATTATGCAAAGTCTTGCAGAACGACTCAAAAAATTCATGCCTTACAAGCTCCTGAAGATATTAAGAATATGTTTCTTAATGTTCTAATGGACTCTGAAGCTGATTCTTTTGATGAAGAATTTCAAATTATGAATATCAATCGCTTTTCATCTGATTCAGATATCTCTTATGATTCTGATAATGGTGCTCAAGCATGTCATTGCAACAATATACATTGTTCTCACAAAACAATTAATATGTTGTCTAACAAGAAACAATCTAGTATTTTATTAGATTTTGTAGACAAGATTGAAGATCCAATTTTAAAAACTGAATATCTTTAACATATAAAAACTTCATTAACTTCCTCTTCGCATGTTCCTGAGGTCGTTCAACCTTTTATAGTCACAAAGAAGTTATAGATAGATTTAAATCTACAACTTCCCATCCGGTTAGCATCTCTGACCTACAACATGAAGTAAACAATATTAAGAAAGATATTGCTTTGCTTAAACAATCTCAACTGTATTTAGATCTCAAGGTCCAGAATCTTCATACAGTTCCCCAAGCTCCAGAAGCTTCTTGTTCTGAACCTCCTGTTCTTCCTGAAGAACCTACTCCTCAATTCCTTTGCAGTATAAAGCAAAACATTCCTCATTAGGTGACAATCCAGAAATGGTATGTCTCTGTTGATCTCTTCATTAAAAGAGAAATCTTAATTTCTACCATTGCCCTGATTGACTCAGGAGCCGATATGAATTGTATTCAAGAAGGTATTGTCCCAGCACAATATTTTACAATCACCTCTCAGAAATTATATACCACAGACAATTCTGAGTTACAGATTAAATACAAGCTTACAAATACTCATATTTGTAAAGACAAGGTCTGTATCAAACAACATTTTCTCCTTGTTAAAAACATGGAACAGAAAATGATTTTTGGTACTCCTTTTATTTTTGCAATCTCTCCGTTTACAGTTTCTAAAGATGGTATTAAGGCTACCTATTTAGGAACTGATGTTGCATTTAAATTTCTGTTTAAATCTGAAATATTTGAAGTTAATCAAATGAACCAAAAGGCTTCATTTCTTAATTTCATCTATCAGAAACAACAACATTTAAATTCTCTGAAACAAGAAATTGCATATAAAAGAATTGATGAACAAGTACAAGACCCTAAATTACAATCTCAAATTGTCCAATATCAAGAACATCTTAAACAAGAATTATGCTCCAACCTTCCTAATGCGTTTTGGCATAGGAAACAACATTGTGTTCATCTTCCTTATGAACCAAATTTTAATGAAAGTAAAATTCCAACAAAAGCTAGACCAATTCAAATGAATTATGAGCTTATGGAATATTGCAAACAAGAAATTCAACAATTGCTGAACAAGAACCTCATTCACCATTCCAAATCTCCTTGGAGCTGTTCAGCCTTTTATGTTCGTAAAGCTGCTGAACTTGAGCGTGGTAGTCCTCGTCTAGTCATCAACTACAAGCCCATTAACCAGGTCTTACGTTGGATTAGATATCCCATTCCTCATCAATGTGATCTTCTCAAGAGATTACACTCAGCTTGTGTCTTCTCTAAGTTTGATCTCAAGTCTGGATTTTGGCAAATTTAGATCCATCCCAAGGATAGGTATAAAACTGCCTTCAATGTTCCTTTTGGACATTACGAATGGAGTGTAATGCCCTTTGGTCTCAAAAAATGCACCGAGTGAATTTCAGAATATCATGAATGAAATTCTCTCTCCCTTTTCTCATTTCACAATCATGTATATCGATGATATACTTGTCTTTTTCGAGTCAATCTCAGCCCATTGGAAACACTTGTATCAATTTGAAAAATGTATTAAGCAAAATGGTTTGGTTTTATCACCTACCAAAATTAATCTTTTTCAAACAAATGTTCGGTTTTTAGGACATACCATACACCATGGTATGATCACTCCTTTTTCAAGAGCAATTGATTTTGCAGATAAATTTCCTGATGAAATTCGGGACAAAATCCAATTACAAAGATTTCTTGGTTCTTTAAACTATGTTGCTGATTTTTACAAAGGCCTTCGTGTTTTACTAAAGCCCATTTACAGTAGGCTTAAAAAACATCCAGGTCCATGGACTGAAGCCCATTCTCAAATAGTGCGTCAAGTCAAAGCCCAAGTCAAGAGTCTTCCTTGTTTAGGAATCTCAGATCCCAAGGCTTTCAAGATACTAGAAACAGATGCATCTAACCAGGGGTATGGTGGTATCCTTAAACAGCGTCTACCTGATTCTACTTCAATCCAACTGGTCCGATACCATTCTGGTATTTGGAATTCTGTACAGATCAATTATTCAACTGTAAAAAAAGAAGTTTTATCGATTGTTTTATGCATCATGAAATTTCAAGATGATTTAACAAATCAAAATTTCTTTTACGTGTTGATTGCAAATCTGCCAAAGAGATTTTAACCAAAGATGTTTTAAATCTCGTTTCCAAACAGATTTTCACCAGATGGCAAGGTTTGATTTCCGCATTCGATTTTGACATCGAATATATAAAGGGAGCAGACAATTCTCTTGCTGACTTCCTCACAAGAGAGTTTATCCAAAAATGAGTTCGCAGAGCTCATCTTCTTCGCATGTTCCCTCTGCAAGACCCCAATTCAAGTCCCAATATGCTATGACGCCTTCTGCGACACAGCACAAGCCTCTTTTTTCTTATGCAACAACCCTTACCAATCCGTTTCAGCCCCTTCAGGAAGCTGAATCAAGTTCAACAATGGCTTCATTCCCGAAGCCTCCTCAAGTTCATTCCAATCAGTATGTGACAAAGACTTGTCGAGAGCCTATCCTCATGCTCGAACCTAGTCTTTACTCTTTCAAGCAGAATCCTCAAGCAATAGCCCATCAGGTTTTCTCTTCACAGATGCTCTATGAAGAAGCTGATGGCCTCAAGAATCAAATGTTCTATGAGTTTATCCTCGTCAACACAGATTCGGTGGTGATTACTCACAAGATGGAGAAATCTAATACCCAGAAGATTTCTCACTCCAAGTGTCTGATTTTGAAAATTCTGACTAAAGCAGACTGGAAGCAACATCCAACCTCTCACAAGAAGTTTTCTGTTAACTTCCTTCCTGCCTCCTTCAATTATCAAGACTACAAGCATGTCTGGTCTCGAGCTTTTCTCGTTCCTTCTCAGAACTGCTCGCACTCCTGGTTTTTCTTCTTCTGCAAGAAGTTCAATCAACCTTCAATTCCTTTATGGTTTCAGCATAAATGGTGGAATCATTTTGGTGCCGAAGATGGGATTCTTCCTCCTCCTGTCCATGAAGGATGGTCTATTTTCAAGTCCAAGTTTGAAGCCCCAGCTCCAGTTCCTCAGCAGGTTCTGCTGCTATGGTTCTTCATCAAGTTCAATCTGACATGGATTTCCTGTTGGGATTTCTCTGTCTCTGCTCTCACTTCAATCCATCAGTCAGCTCAACCTCATCTATGGTTCTGCTGACGATTCAAGATTAGATGGTGGCCGACCTTCGACCACAGTCATGCAACCAAAGATGGTGTCATCAGATTCTTTTCTGGACATCCAATGCCAGCTGCTCCTATCAACCCATCTTCAGTTCCAAGTCAAGCAAAGCTTCTTAAGGATCATATTAAGAAGAAACTCCGTGGCAAGCCAACGAGAGCTCAACTCCTTGAGACACTCTCTATGATAGCTTCTGAAAACTCAGATGAGGAAGACGAAGCTACAGAATCCTCCAGTGGACCCTCCAATGAGGATGACTGTTATGACATCTTTTCGCCATTCACGTCACCCTGACCCTACAAGAATTATGGTGTCTCTCCATAATTGCAAGCATCTGCCAGCAGACAAATTAGCTTTCGACCACAGTACCCGACAACTCTTTTCATTACTGTTTACAAGAGGACGCGTGAATCTACAGTTGATCAACTCATCCACAAATGTCAAAAGGCGAATAGTATTCTCCTTCCATGATTACAAGACGACACCTAGGATATAAGCCTCCAGCTCATCTCTTTCTAGGAACCTTATTGTTTCTAGGCTTCCGTTTCTGTCTTTAAATACAGCCTTCTGTCTTGAGATTTACTCAGACGAATTTAGAACCCCAACCTTTTATGTAACCTTAAAGAGCTCTACTATTGTAAGTTTTCCTCTCCTATCTAATCCTGTAAGTCTCCTGTACATATTTTAATAAAATCATCTTATCTATTTTTGTTTTATTTTCAAAGCTTTAGCTTTTGATCTAATCTCTGATAAGATCTTACAGTGAATCTCTAAGTGTAAAACAGGAAACTGTCTTAGAGCTGTATCGATCGATTGATTTAGATTAAAGCTAATCTTTAAAGCATGTATTCATTTATCTTATTTGTATGCATATGGTTGATTGTACTCTTGTTTTTGTATATCTCTTTCTCTCCTGTTATCTTCTTCCTTGTTGAATTGTAAATTTAGATCTTAGAATAGAACCCGAGTAAGCCACAGTAGGAAAGGGTTGAAGACACAGTTAATTGAATTATTTGTGTAGTAGGAAAAGGTTCTGTGCATAATTGTGTTATGCTTCTTGGAGTGCTTTTAATAAGCTGTAACATTATTTGTGCTGAAGTATTTGTAATAATATATTTATCTGAATGTAACATTACTTCCAAGAGTTTATTTATGTTTCACACAACCTGATGGAGTAATTGACTAATCCACTCGACCAATAATTATTTTGAAGGTTATATTTCTCAATGAAACCATGCCGATATTTTTCAAACTCTTCATGAGATAGAGAATCATAAACCTTATTTACATTACAAACTTGATAGCCTCATATTGATTGCAGCCATACGATTTTTTGGGAAACTTTTTCATAATATACCATAAGCACCATCCGTGTTGTTGGGAAATACAATTTTGATGACCCTCTTTATTAGTCTGTCTTGATTAGTGATTATAGCGGTTAGAGCACAATCATTCATACACATAAGCTAAGATTGAAAAGCCAAACAAATTCTTCCACCGCTTCACTACATATCAATCCATATCCAAAAAGTATTGACTAACCACGATGACTCACTACGACAAAAGAAGCAAATGACATTTCCTACTTATTAGTTAAGTATTTAGTGTTAAAACACATCACCAACTCCTTGTAAACTGCTCTACTCCATGCATCGGCCCAAAAGTCATTTCTTAACCTCCCTTCATCATCCAAATCTATCAAATAGAAGAAATCAACATTGTTAGTTTGCATTTTTTGAAAGTAGTTATGAAGTGTCGCCATATCCCCCTCACCAAGTCTCAACCTCCTATTTTATGCAGATAATTATAACAATCTTTCTAAAAAAATGTCACAATATCATGCCCACCAACTTCAACGACAAACAAAGAAAACTCTTATTGGGCAGATGCCTGCCCTATCAATATAACAAGCCTCTTCTTGACATATTGGCTCCTAATTTGAATTTTCTTGTAATATCTCGATTTTTCGGAGCTCAAATCATGATTGTGATCAAGTGTTAATGTTGTCACTAACAATATTCCATTAGGGCGTATAAGAGCTCTAATCTTAGCCTTACATCGACATTTACCTATGGCACACAATTTTACAACACTTTGTGTTTTACTTATTGGATGCCCAACCTAAACCAATGGAAGGATAAGATATTTAGGATTTTCATGTTCATCTTTTTCAGTTGTCCTTATTTTCATTGAAAATCCTCTTTTATTACCATAATCAATATAATAAAGCTTGATTCTCATCAATGTTGTTGAATTTCATCCCTACTCTAGGTTCTCTTATCTCCTTTAAAATTTCTTCATTCTCCATACTTTCGTTATCTTCTACTATGTCCATTCCTTAAAAGAATGATTATAGAAGTTGCTATTACTGTTAAATTTTTTTTTATGTCAATAACAGAGAAACAACAACAATTTAGCATCAGAGATTTACCAAACATCCCGAAAAAAAAAACATAGAACCAAAATAATTGATGCAAAATATACAACATGCCCTAATCTCAACCATGAAAAGCTGGAAAGATAAAACTTCAACAATTTAGCATCCGATTAAATAACCAAGAGACGAGAATTTTATCAAAGAGTTGCACTTGGAAACATTTAGAATTCTGAATTTTATCAAGGAGTTACACTTGCATTACCCCTTTGCATTACTTGTTATCCAATGTATGTGCTTACAAACAATACTAACAACAATATGAAAATAATGGAATTGTGTTTGGTGAGAGGAGGAGGAGCAACAATCGAAGATGAGGAGCATCAACAGTCTGCGTGAAGAAAGTGACTCTGACGAAAAGGGGACGGAGGAGGAGGCAATAAGCAATTCGCAACGAAGCAGGCAACATGAAGAAGATGAGGTTGGAGCAATTCGAAGAGAAACTCGAATGCATTTTAATTAATTTGGAGAATGAGAGGGGATGAGGAGAGGGGAGAGTGGATGAGCAGGTTGTGTTCGTTTTGAGTAGATAGAAGAGGGGAGTGCGATCTAATTGAAGCCTTAATTTAGGGAGTTGTGCTTGGTTGCAGATTTAGCATTGACCCTCCCTAAACAAAGCCACCTCACAAAACATGTCATGCACCGTCCAGCAGGTACTAGGGACCAGACCCCCTAGAATTGTTGTTTGGGATGAATATAAAGTTATTTTAGGAAGGGTTGAAAAAGGCTTGTATTCATTCCTTATTGCTTGCAAGTTTTGAATGACAAGAACCTTGAAAATTGAATACCATATTAATTTCGTACAGAAAGAAGCCTACACAAATACTTTGCAACATTATACAAATACTTGCTACAAGGCACTTTCCAATTGTCATTTCCTTATATACATTCTAGACAAATATTGTCGAAAAAAAAAGACTTTGTACATCTTTCACACTCTCATTGTATTCTTCACCAAAATCTTTGTTGACAAGTAGGTATAATTCATTTTTCGTCATTCATCATTCATCATTCGTATTCCTTTCTCACTCTCTTTTGTTTCCAATACATGGAGTTTGTGTTCATATTCAAATACTTGTACTTTCTGATAGATAATTCCCATTTCTATTATGTTTACTAGAAAAACATTTGATTCAAAACCAAACAAAAGCCAGAGCAATATCATTTTGGTTGCGACCTCAGCCTAAACATCCTTTTAGCTTCTTGTAACTCTCGTTCCTTTCCTTTACAAGCTCTTTTGTTTTTGTGACCAGGCTCTACTCCACCTCAACTCTATTGTTTGTTATTTTTTTAATATTATTTATTAATTTGCTGGATCATCCACACAATCACATACATCATCGGTTGTGCTGCCATGGTCCCACATTGAATAAATCATTGCACCTCAAATTAAACCATCCGCACCTTCAATCCATGCTGCAATAACCCACAAAACAATCATCTTCTTTGCACTATAATCTCTTTAACACTTACACGTACCCCTTCCTGTCCTTAATAGTCGTCAGTCATTCACGTTTGAGTGAGTGAGAAAGGAAAAGAACAGAAAAGAAAGAAAGCGAGAGTTGTTTCTACACACAACAGGGAGAGAGAGATGGGAAGAAAAGCAAGGAACTTTAACGATTCCATGCCGTTTATCTAAGTTTTCTGATCTCCCCCACTTCAACAAATCCTTCATTCAATCAATCGAGCAAGAACAAACAGGAAGAGGATGGCAAGAAGGGCAAAAAAGGATGGAGAAATCGTAGAGTTATGGAAGAGAGAAGTCGGTGAAGTCACCCCCAGAAGCTTTGCTCTTCGGTATGGAGCTTCTCAGGTATCTTCATCCAAACCCAATCCTTGATTTTGCTTACAAGAATCTACTTTTCTTCAATTGGGGTTATGTATTTTTGCATGAAAAGTGACTACTTGTATTTGTGATTTCATTACCACTGTTTGGGTTTCTGTTTGTGATTGTCAAATTAGTATATTGAGGTTTGTAAGTATTGATTAAAGTTGGAATCTGTTAACTTTTTTTTTTTTTTTCTTCTTCTGTAAATCAATGGGGAGATAATGAATGGTCAAATACTGTTGCTATTGTTACACAGGGGTGATTCTTTGTACCCTAATGGAAGCTTTGGTACCAAGCCATATAAACAAATACACGCGATAACTTGAGGGGATTTTTAACATAAAAATTGGGATATTTGAGATAGAATAGAGTGCCATTGACTGAGTATTACGTGTTAGTTGAAGTTGAGATATTCTTTTTGTAGTTAAAAAAAAATGTAATTACAATCAATGTCACAAAAGCTATGGATTACTCAGAGTCAACATAGAAGGTGATTTTCGGTTAGGATTAGATTGAGCAAGCCTCCCCATTGTGTCACATTTGTGACTGGATAGATGATGAATCAACTAAAAATAAGATCAGAACGACTAAAACTGAAATTGATGTTGTAAGGAAAGATTGATACAAATGAAGTGCAACTCAATCTCTAGCAGAGAGAGAGCCTCAGCCTCTAATTCATTCTTTCCTTAACTCTCCTCTTGCACTTTCTATTTAAAGAAGAACCTTAACCGAAAAAGAAGAAAAAACAAATGAGAGCTTAACACATGGCCACTTGACAATAGGAATAGGATAAGGTGGTCCTAACTAACTCATGTGCTATGATTAATTTACCCTCGACTCTTTCAATTTATTTTCGTTCCTTCCAATACTACATTCATGACACATTGGTCTCGGTTTCTCAGGTTTTAGACCCAATCCAATACAAGAGTGTCGGCATTGAAAAACAAGTTTTCAAAGAAATCCCCTTGAAAAATGACAAATGAAACACTCAAGTAATAAGAAACTCTCATCATAATCAAATCCTCATGTTTCTTAAATCTCCATTCAAGGTTTCCTTCTGACCTCTTTCTTAAATCTTGAGAATTTATGAAGCATGACATCTTGGCTATTGTTGATGATTTCGAATATAGAAGCTTCTTTGAATTGTGGCTCAACACCACCCTCATCACTATAATCCCCAAAGTCCTCAAAGTGAAAGGGCTTTCATTTGTTATAGATTCATACCCATTAGTCAATTTACAAGATCCTTTCTTTCACACATGAAAACGTTCTGCCACAATGTTCTATCACAGATCATCTCTCCTTCTTAGTCTGAAGGGGTTGGTCCTAATTGCTAATAAAATTCTTGACTCTGGATTGAAGCAAAGTGGACTAGGCATCATGATTAAGTAAGATTTCATCAAAGCTTTTGATTAAGTTTGTAGCACGTCTTCAAAGTATGATGGGTGCTTTTGGTCTTGGTGAAAACTGGAAGGGTTGGATACACACCCTACTCTTCACAGCCTGTTTCTCAGTTGTAGCTAATGGTTTCTCCTGCTGGACACTTGAAGTTGTAGCTAATGGTTTCTCCTGTTGGACACTTTAAGTCTTCTAGAGGACTGAGTCCATGGTATCCACTCTCTCCACTTCTCTTCTCCCTTGCAGGATAACGATTATCAACTCCGATTACAAAGTCCTACAACCTGGCTTAATCATGGGTTTTAAAGCGTCCCCTTCCTCTGAGCCTATCCTCATCCTCCATTATGCAGATGACACTGTGTTCATGCTTCTCTTGAACATGTCTCGACTGTTGGAGATATTCTGTTATGGTTTGAAGTTTGCTTAGGGCCCAAAGTTAACTTTTCAAATACTCAAATATATGTTGTCGGGGAAGTACAACAGATTGATAATTCGGCTGTCATCTTGGGTTACAGAAAAGGGGTTTTTCTTTGCATGTATCTTGGGAGGAATCACAAAAATACTAGAGTTTGGGGTTCTTTCGTATTCATACAATGTCTTTGTGTGTGATCCCTTCTTCGGTTACTACAAGAATTGAGAAGTGTATGAGAAATTTTGTATGTGGTTCTTCCTTCCTCTGATAAATATCATCTTCTCAATTGGTTAAAAGTCTGTCAACCTAAATGTAAGGGCGGTATGGGTGTTAAAAGAGAGAGAATTCAATAAAGACTTGATTATCAAGTGGATCTAGAGGTTTGGGGTTGAAACAAACGCTTTATGGCGAAAGTTATAGCTACAAGTATGGGGCAGGGCCCCTTGATTGGTTCACCTCTGAACCAAATTCAACTTATGGTTGTTTACTTTGGTAAGGCATCATGAAGAACAAGTCCAAAACTTCATAACAGGGTTTCTTTTGAGGTTCATAATGGGGAGGGAATCAAACTTTAGGCCCATGGGTTGGGCTTCCTCTCTTAGAAATACCAGCCATCTTCAATGCTTCCAACAACAAATCTGGTCTAATTAGGGATTTTTTGGACATTAAGCCCAGGGATGGAATTTTCATTTTAGAATAAAACTGAATGATTTGGAGATTCCACAAATGAAAAATCTACTCTCTTACTGAATGCGTTGTTTTGGATGACCAGCAAACACTCCTTTCTCAGTTAAACATTGGTATCAAATCCTAGCACCCAATTTGCAGCCTTCTCCCTTGCACCAGAGAATTTGTAAGCTGCAGCATTGAGTTTGGTTGAAAAACTTTCCTGCTTTTTTTCTTTGGACTCTGCTTCATGGTAGAACACTAAATTTGTAAGCTGCAACATTTAGTCTGGTTGAAAGAGGTTCCTGCTTTTTTTTTCTTTGGACTCTACTTCATGGTATGGATTAATTAATTATTCCCAACCATTGTGTCCTCCATACTCAGGTAGAAGAATCCATTGACCATATACTCCGTTGCCCTTTTGTATCTGAGCTGTGGTCTTTTGCCTTTTATGAGTTCCATCTCCAGGCCCCCTGTCTCCTTCCTGGTTTGGGTGGAGAGTATGCAAGTTGCTGCTCAAAACTTGCTTTGTTTTACTGCATTGCTTTTGGCAAATGGGCTTAGGACAACATAATTCATGTCGCAGTTTGGGTGGTATGGAGAGAAAGAAATAACAAGATCTTCAAGAATATGAAGAAAACTATTTTACAGTTGTAGATAGATATTAAAGTGACATTGTGGTTATGAGGTCAAATCGGGATAGATTTAGAGACATCAATTTTGCTTCGTGTATGTTCACTTAGGAGTGTATAGTTCTGCTAACACCATATAATGTATAGTCTTCTCGGGATAGAATTAGAGACATCAATTTTGCTTCATGTATGTTCACTTAGGAGTGTATAGTTCTGCTAACACCATATAATGTATAGTCTTCTAGGGAAAGTTTCTGGTATTATCTTTACTCCCCTTCCTCAACCTTCTTACACCTAGTCCGTAATCAATACAATACTTTGTTTTTCTGATTAAAAATCACTTACTAAGAAATTGCTAAAATTTTAATAATCAAGTCCTAAGTGATAAAAGTGTTTAAGGCAGACTTTAACTCCCATATTGCAAGATACCAATCAGAGAGGAGGCTTAAGCCTGATGCTAAAAGGGACCGTGTCGATGTGAACCTCAAAAAGTTTTTAAAACAATTATACCAAGCAAATCAACCTTAGATCTTGAACTTTCAAGGCTTTATCTTAAATATTGTTGTACAATGCAGCGGAAAATGACTATTTGATTAAGTTTCCCTCCAAAATATTACAATATTTAAAACATTCTAATGTTTCTTGGATCAGTGTCATTTGATGAGTTCAAGAGAAGAAATTTGAATTGTAAAGGAAGTGAATAAGTTTTGGGTGCAAAACTAAAATATGGTTTCGCTGGCAGGCAAGATATAGTCATGTAATAGATGCTAACAAAAAAAAACTGAAGTTTTCCATAATTTGAATCATAAATATCCAAAGACAAAAATTGAACTAATTTAATTGTTTACAAAGAGAAATGATGATGCCATATCCTAGAATTGGAAGTGACCTTTGGATCAGTACTGCTGTCTTATGAAACAATAGGTCTATACTTTACAATTTCTTTGAACTCTTACTTCAACTCTATTCTTCACTCCTTTATTTGTTTTACCCCTGATCTATAAAGGGTTATTTCCTTTTTGGACCCCATCACTTTTAGGCTATTCCTGTTTGACCCCCAAAAATTTTTGTATTCCAGTCAGACACCCATTTTGGTGCTTGACTGCTAGTTCAAACATATTTACCTGCATATGTCATCTATAAAACCAATAATGACCAAACCCCCCCAAAATTCACACCCATATCAAGGAAGCTCATATAGAATTCACCAATGATCAAACAACTAGGACTGAGGGCTCTCATCCATCATCCCTTACTAGCTCTCAATTCCCACCCATCATCTCCACAACCACCGATCACCTTCCCTGCCTTCAATGTCTCCTTCTTCTCCCTAACTTCATTTTCCTTTTTCTTTCTCACTCTCCCCCTCAAAGGTTTCGTCATTCATGGTGTCTCATCCCATCACCATAGATCAAAGGAGGGGTTTCGAGTTTCAACTTAAAGCTGGCACAAATTTTGTTGGAAGTGAAAAATACAGTCAAAAGACCCAAAATAATTTGTATCATCAATTTGGGATCCACATCCATTTATTATTGATCCAATAGGTTCATCCTAACAATGCACACTAATCAACCATTACACCCTTTCATGGAGCTTTTCCTTCCCAAGTCAAAAGTTCCCAAACTTTTTCCCAAAAATCATCTCAACACTAGATAAGAAAATAATCAAAACAAGAATATCATCAATAAGTGAAGAAATGTTGAAGAGGTAGGGGTAGAGTTCAAAGACTAGCTTCTTTCGTTTGTGTCTTCAATCGACAAGGAATCTCACGTGTGTCAGCCTTCTTTTGCTTTTATTTTGTGAAGAAGAATCCATGAGAAAGGGTGATGGAGGGGAAGAGATGAGAGGAAACAGAGATGCACCCATTGATCTTTTTTCATATACACATTAGATTTCAGTGAAGATGTGTAACAAGGCTAAATTGGTCATTATTGGCTTTGAAGATGGTTGGGAGAAATCAACCTTTTTGACATAATAGTCAAGCTTCAAAATGGGTGTCCGATTGGAATACCAAAACTTTTGGGTGTCTAAAACTAATGGCAATGAGGGCCAAAAGGGAAATAAACCATCCATAATTGCATATTTGGAGTTCATTGCAGGTTTTAGTTTTATTAGATTTTAGTTATTCAAATTCTATCACTCCACAAATATATGCTACTTTCTATCTTTCCAATTAAAACTAGATTGAGTAAGTAGCTTTTTTTTTTCCTCTTTCAAGGTTTGAATTTTGTGATTATTGCACGTATTTTCAAGAAATTCAAACCTCTAACTGGGGCTGAAAAAAAACTGAATAAACCGATCGAACCAAACCTAACGTGTCAATTTGGTTTTGTTTCGGTTTGGCTTGTAACATTTTGAGATCGAAGGGATCAGTTTGGTTTGAGGTTGGAAAAAACCGAGGAAACCGAACCATTCCTATTTTTATTTTTTAATTATATATAATATAAAAAATTAATAAATAATACTTAATTTTTGTCGGTTTAGTTCGGTTTAAATTGTTTTAGCATAGTTTTTGTCGTTTCGGTACAATTCAATTTTCGGTTTAATTGAGTTTTGCTTTGGTTTAGTTTGGTTTTGATATACATTCGATTTGGTTTGGATCAGTGTTCTAAAAAGCGCTAGGCGGTAAGCGGGTGGCGAGCAGGTGCCTAGCGCTCAGGGGCCTAGGCGGTCTTAGGTTTTGTATTATGACTTTAATAATTTATAAAAGTTAAGCATAATACCTTATCAATTACATCCAATTTAATGCCAAGATACATATGCAAAATTTAAAAACATGAAAAATTAACAATCATGAACAAAATTTATTAAAACTCAAATGACTGAAGTTGGTCATGATGGGTACTTCATACAAAGTTGAATTTGTGGTCAAATATCCAAACCTACTATTTTATTTTTCTTCAAATTGCATAAATGACTTCAGTCATGTTTGATAAACATTACTAAAATTGATACTGGTAGATCCTTTGAGAATTTCATTAAGTAATCATCATTTCCTACATTCAGACATATACTGAATAAAAAATAATTAAATTGTTTATTTCCAAAAAAGAAGAAAGAAAAATAAAATAAAACACAATCAGCCTCATTAAAAAAAATACTTGCCCAGGCCGCCTAGACCCTGCCCAGCCATTAATCCGGGTGTTTCTCTAACACTTAGTGCCTAGGCCGATTTGTTTATTTTCAAATCGGTTGATATGGTTTGGTTTGCAGTTTCATGTTGAAATAAAACAACCCTATCTCTGACTAGATTAAGAAGCAAAAGCAAAGACACCCACCCCCGCTCAATCTTTAGAATTAAGTTTGATAGCTTTTTATACCCGTTGGGTCCCATGTCAGGTTGGATAAATTTTTGTTATTACTTGTGTTGTTTATAAATTTTTTTAATGCAAGTATTTTTTATTTTTTTTGCTTTTGCAAAATTGTTCTTGTGGCTCATTTTGTTCTGCCTCGCAAGACTTGGATTGGTTGGTTATCTACAATTTCCAGAAAAATATCTTACATTAGTAGTGATGATTCTTTTCTGGTTCAGGATCTTGTCCTCCGACTTGAAATGTACAGAAAGCTACAAAAACACAGAGGTTGTGTAAACACAGTGAACTTCAATGCTGTTGGCGACATTCTGGTATCAGGCTCAGATGATAGGATGGTTATGCTTTGGGATTGGGATGCTGGCCGAGTCAAGCTTTCATTCCACTCAGGGCATAACAATAATGTTTCCAAGCAAAATTCATGCCTTATGCTGATGATCGGAGCATTGTCACTTGTGCTGCAGATGGACAGGTAATTTCCCTAATTAAGAGTGACCATGCTGAGTCCAGGATATACTAATAGGCTATAGCAATCATGACTCCGATTGATATTTTCTTGGTCAAATGGTTTTATAAAATATTATGCTGACGATCCCAGGAGAACTTTTGTTGAAGGATTATGAGGGCATCCCATTTTTGAAACATTAGATGGAGCCTCTACAATGCTCACTGATTATTATTGTTGATGATAATCATTTTATTAGGTCTTTCTTTAGATATATTATAGGACCTATTGGGTGCTATAAACGAAGCTTACCTGCCATTGACGATTGTTCTGTTCTGTGGATAAGTTCAAACTAATTCCTTACAATACTTTATAATCTGCTCTTCCTATATTTAGGTGAGACACGCTCAGATCCAAGAAAGCGGACAAGTGGATACACGAATTCTGGCCAAGCATCATGGACGAGCGCATAAGTTGGCAATTGAACCTGGAAGTCCACACATATTTTACACTTGTGGTGAAGATGGGTTAGTGCAGCATGTGAGTTTAATATTCCTTGATACACTGTATTGTTGGTTTATGTAGCAAAGCCACTAGTCTGCTAGACCTTCATATTTGTTCACCTACTGGGGTTGGTACCCACTTCTTCGAGGCATGTGATTGTAAAGTGTTGTTTTGATCATAACATTGACATTCGACCAATATCCCGTCTTCACCTTTCTTTAGGGAAGCATTGCTACAGTAGTTATAACCATTTTACTAGATTTTGTTGACAGAATCTGTCAAGGGGATTTTCAATGCTCCAAGCGGAAAGTCTTCCCAACACAAACATAGGTTCTAGATTTGCTTTCCTTGCTCACCCTAAGTTCAGGTTTCTAATGATGTCCCTTTTTGCAGTTTGATCTCAGAACCAGAACTGCTACAGAGCTCTTTACATGCAAAGCCTTCCATGATAAATCGAGATATATGCCCATCTTTCGTTTACATGCAATTGCAATAGATCCAAGAAACCCAAATCTCTTTGCAGTTGCGGGATCTGATGAATATGCTCGGTTGTATGACATCCGCAAGTATGCTTGGGATGGGTCTAGTGATTTTGGTCAACCTGCTGATTGCTTCTGCCCTCCACATTTGATTGGTGACGAGCAAGTCGGAATAACAGGCTTGGCCTACTCAAACAAAAGTGAATTGCTTGTATCTTACAATGATGAGTATATCTATCTTTTCACAAAGGATATGGGCCTGGGGTCAGATCCAGTTCCAGCAAGTCCATCATCCGTGGAAAGCAATGTTAGTGGGATTGGAGGTGATCCAGCTGCTTCAGCATCTCCATCCGCCATGGAAGCTGATGAAAGAGTGGGACCCCAAGTCTTCAGAGGACATAGGAATTGTGAGACTGTTAAGGGTGTGACATTCTTTGGTCCAAAAGATGAATACATTGTGAGTGGGTCTGACTGTGGCAGGATCTTTATTTGGAGGAAGAAAGATGGTGAACTCCTGCGTGCTATGGAAGCAGACTCACGTGTTGTCAACTGTATTGAGCCTCATCCTCATGTACCCTTGATTGCTAGCAGTGGCATTGAGAGCAACGTGAAGATATGGACTCCCAAGGCCACTAATAAAGCTTCTCTTCCTTTAAATGTTGAACAGGTATGTCCAGTTACTTCAAAATGTATTTTATGCAAGTTTAATGTATGTTGTTCCAAGTGCTAAGCTGGAAACCCAAATATAAAACATCTAGATTTTAGAGAGAGCCAATAGATTTTATGCCTGGAAAACTTGTTTTGTCCCCCGAGTCTCGAGGTGCTTGTGAAACATTTTATCTCATAGTGAGAGTCTAAAACTGGATGCCACCTTCTTGGCAGAAAATAAAGTATGCGTGCTACCTCATACTGCATTTCCAAGTATCCCTTGCCACCTCAGAATGCGTGAAATCTGATACATCTACCAGCAGATACTGACTGCACTGACAATCTCTGTGACACCTCCTCCTTGGATTAAATTTGGCAAATCTTTCTACCCGACACAACATTGAACCATGTCTGTTAAACTGCCGTTTGGTAGACAAAGCTTTCTATTCTTTAAAGTTATGTATGCTTTAATGTTTTATACACGGTCCTCACCTCTCCGTCATGGTTGCCAATCTTTCCCATGAAAATTATTGTAATTTCCCACCCAGTTTGACACCAGAGCCTTTTGAAACACGTACAATATAAAAACTCTTTTCCAAGTACCAAGGCAGGTAATTCAACTATTTGTTATTACCCATTGAAACTGACGGTCTGTTCTCATTATCCATGGGTACATGGATAGATCTGCTTCTCTCATAGCATTGGCCTTGAGAGGTCACAGTATATGACAATTTAACATAGCATTGCCCTTGAGAGGTCATTGGTTTGATTCTTGCACGATGCAAGCGTTTTGGTATTTTCTAGCACTCACTTGGGGAAAGTATTGGGACTAACAGTCATCCCCTGTTGTCCTTGTCTATTGGTCCAAAACGACTTGATATTTTATTGGATTTTCCTTCTCTAGTAGCTAGTAAATGACAATTCAAAAAATCAGGAATAACCCTCAAATAATGAATATCCCTACGATGCTTAGGATAATCTTAACATTTCAAATACCACTCATACTTGGATGATACATTAGATTCTTAGGATCACATAGTCATGTCTAAGCCTGGAAGATCTTTTGGGTATTGCATGCTGTTAGCTATCTCCATAGCATCTAGTAAAACATCTTGATGAGTTTGTGATTACGATAGACCATAGACAGATCTTTTTTTTTGGGCAGCAGAGGAAGTTCTAATTTCTCTGCTGGTACTTTTTTCCAAAAGGTTCTCATACCTGACCGCATTGCTTGCTTTGCCATCACTTATGACGACGAATTTGCTTCTGATGACTACAATGATGTGGACTTCTTTGATGGTGATGATGATGATGATGATGATGAATTTGACGACGACGACGACGACGACGATGATGATGATGATGACGACGACGATGACGATGATGATGATCTTGACCATGATGCTATGGTTGCTTAAATGAAACTGAATGCAGTTGCAGAAGAGAAGTAACGATCACATTTTACATAACTTCACTTCTCCGCAAGACCTTATGTTGCGGATCCTTCCCCTGCAACGGAGGTCTAGTCCAGATAGTAGCAATCAAGATGAAGTGGTTTCGGGCAGAGAGTTGTTTGAGCTTATTATGGCCTTCAATAGCAACGGCAGTGGCAGTGGCAGTGGCAGTGGCAGCGGCAGTGATGGTGAGGGTGGCGGTAATGGTGATGAATCGGGAGACGATGCTGTTGCAGATACCTGTAGAGTAAATTAATGGTAAGGAAGTTTTGTATATGGTTCCAGAAACATATTTTACAGTCTTAGACTTGAGAGCTCTGGGTGCATCTTTGATATTGTTTCATTATGTGGCTATTTCCTTCTATTTGTAGGTGCATGTTGAGCGGAAATCACAGTTTATAGATGAAAGTCGTTCTGACATGATCAAACCATGAGGAACTCTTTAGGACCATTTGGAATAAGCTGTTTATTTTTATTTTTTTCAAGACTACAGCATGCACTAGATACTCCATTGAGCTTTAAGAGGTTCCAAATTAGGCAGAGGCATATCGTCTCAACCGAGTAGGATTTTGCTCTCATGATTTCTCTTGTTCTTTGCTTAGGTGTTAGAAATACAAACTATTGTTTCTTGATTGGCTGTCAGATGAATTTCTGGTCGATATGATTTTATTGCTCTGTCTGCATCTGGTCTTTATCGAGAATTGTAACTGGGAGGGATGTTGCTGGCAAGGTGGTGTATAAAGGCAATGCAGCGAGGTTGTTATGAATAAATAAAACAAAATGACTTCTAATTCATTCTCGAGGCATACATATATAAATCCCCACTACGCCCTGGGTGAATTAAAATGGATCAACCAGAGGTTTTGTCGATTGGATCTTTCATTTTAGAAAGATATTTTCGCCCCCCACATCTTCAGCCACATATAAACCATCCATTCCAAACCAATAAGTCCAACACACTAGCTCACAACACAACCTCCCTTTCCGCTTTTCTCAACCTTACGCTTTAAATTTATTACTTCAGAACGAAGTTTGTTATGTGAGGGATTTTTATGTAATATGTAGTCTATATGAAAATACGAGTTGTGTGAGACTTTTTATTTAGTATTTAATAGTTTAAAATGCATAATTTATGTTTTTAAATTCGAAATTCCAATTAAAATTTTTACGTTTTTTCTACATATAACAAAATATTTCACGAAATATCTATTAAATCGAGATAATGAAGTTAACTCGAAAAGCGAAATCAAAATCCTTGTTCACTTGTATGAAGAAAGCACACATAATTCTTCTTTTACTCTCATTTTTCAAACTCTTCTATTTTGGAAAAGATGGAATTAAGAACAGGGTGTGAATAATGATAGATAAAGTTTTTAAGGATGCAGTAGTCGATATTAGAAGGTTTGGGGATAGAATCATAAGTATTAAATTAGCTTTAGACCTAGAGATAATGCATGTTATTAGTGTGTATGCACCCCAAGTGGGTTTAAACGAGGAGACTAAGAAGAGGTTTTGGGACTCTTTAGATGAGTTAGTTATTGGGATTTCCTCTTCCGCTAAGGTTTACCTATGCAGGGATTTGAATGGCCATGTCGGTAAAGATATAGTAAGGCTTCGGGGATCGAAACACTATGAGGATTTCTATTCTAGATTTTGCTTTAGCTAAGGATTTTGAGATCGTGGATATTTTTTATAAGAAGAGAGAAGATCACTTGGTGACCTTTGTGAGTGGGCGCAATAGAAGTCAAATTGATTATTTTCATATTAGGAGACATGATTTAGGTAGGTGTAAAAATTGTAAGGTTATACCAGGGGAATATCTAACAAACCAACATAGGTTGTTAGTCCCCGATTTTTGTCTTAAGAGTAGGGGTCGTATTGCTAAATAACGTGTTAGACCGAGAATTAAGTGGTCGACCTTATAGGGAGATGTGTGCCAAAAATTTAGAATTTTTTTTTAGTGGCCAGTTAGTTTCAGAGGGTTGGGAGAATTTAAAATCAAATGATATGACTAGTAGGGATGTTTTTTTGAACATTTGGCAAACCAAATAAGAAGATGTACGAAGGAAGAACTAGGAGAGGCCAAAAGAAGAGGCGTATATGATAAAGAGACATGGTGGTGGAACGCTGATGTGCAACAAACCATTGCGAAAAAAAATATGCTTTAAAGAGTGACAAAAAGATAGATGCCTAGAGTCTTATGAGCTTTATGAACAAACTAAGAAATTGAGTAATAAAGCAGCAGGGGGAGCTAAGAAGAGAGCATATGATGATCTGTATAATAAGCTAAATACAAAGGAAGGGGAGAAGAATATTTTCAAGATAGCTAAAGCTAGAGAATGAAAAACTAGGGACTTGAGTCATGTTAAGTGTGTTAAGCATGAGGATGGAAGAGTTTTAATGCATGATAAAGCTATTTTAGATAGATGGAAAGATTACTTTTGGAACCTACTCAATGGAACACATGTAGAGGAGTTAAACTTGGAGGGGTATGCTTCACAGGAAGAGAGACATCACGTGTTCCATCGTAGGGTTAGTGCCACATAAGTGAAATAAGCTTTAAAAAGAATGAAGACAAGAAAGACAGTTGGATCGGATGATATACCAATTGAAGCGTGGAAATGTCTGGGAGAAGTTGGGATTCAATGGCTAACTAAGCTCTTTAATAGGATTTTGGAAACTAAAAAATGCCAGATTCGTGGAGGCATAACATTGTGGTACCAATTTATAAAAACAAAAGGGATATTCAGAATTGCTCGAACTATAGAGAGATAAAGCTTATGAGTAATATGATGAAACTTTGGGAGAGAGTTATAGAAAAAAGACTTTGGAGTTTAACCACGATTTCGAAAAATCAATTTGGATTTATGCTGGGTAGGTCTATTACGAAGGCCATCTTCCTGCTTAAGCAAATTATAGAAAAATATCGAGAGGAACGTAAGAGTTTGCATATAGTTTTTATTGATATGGAGAAAGCTTACAATAGGGTCCCTAGGGAGTTAATTTTGTGGGTGTTTGAATGGAAGAAAATGTCTTCATATTATGTCGATATCATTAAGGATATGTATGAAGGGGCTGTAACAAGTGTTTGCTCAGTGGGTGGGATGTCCAGTGAATTTTCAGTGTCAGTAAGACTTCATCAAGGGTCGGCCTTAAGTCCACATCTCTTTGCTTTGGTCATAGATAAGTTGACGAGACATCTGCAAGAAAATGTACATTTGTGCATGTTATTTGCAGAGACTAGTAAAGGTTTAGGTCAAGAATTAGATAGGTGGCAGGAGGCTTTAGAGAGTAAGGGTTTTAGAATTAGTCGTTTGAAGACGGAGTATCTAGTGTGCAACTTTGGTTGTGAATCACGAGGGAGGAGTAATGCAATTGAGATCGAAGGTGTGGAGGTCCCAGAGTGTGAGACTTTTCGATATCTAGAATCTATAATTCAAAAGAATTGGGCTATTGGAGAAGATGTAGACCATGGGATTAAAGCCGATTGGCTGAAATGGAGAATGACGTCAGGAGTATTATGCGATAGAATGATGTCTGCAATGCTAAAAGGGAAATGCTATAAGACAGTTGTTCGACCAACCATGCTATACGGTTCATAATGTTGGGCTACTACGGGACAACATACACATAGATGACAGTAGTAGAAATGCGTATGTTATGGTGGATGTGTAGTAAAACCCGTAAGGATAAAATTAGGAATGAAAGAATTAGGAGACACTTAAGTATAACGCCGCCCATAGAGGACAGAATTAGAGAAATGCGTTTAACTTAGTTTGGTCACGTGCGGAGGAGACCAAACACGACACCAATTAGAAAATGTCTAGATTGACAAGTTAATGAAGGGTGTAGACGGAAGGGACGACCGTTGAAAACTTGAATGAAGGTGGTGAATGAAGAGATCATTGAGCTGGGATTAAGAGAAAATATGTGAAAAGACCACATTACTTGGAAAACCAAAATTCATTTAGCCGGCCCAAAAAATATCAAGAAAATGATGACTAGATGAATAGTTGTTCGCCTAGTACTGCATAGTAAACAAAGCGCACCTGGAATGGTAGACCCTAAACCCTTATGACTTAAATAGTGTTGGTTGGAAGATTCCTCCAATACCGACAACCCAAATGTTGTGGTCTCCAACTAAACTTTCTGGGCTGATATGCTCCAAAAATTTCTGTACCAGACCATAAAAACATGGTAAATCACTTGGCATTGTGTGCTAAAGGTGGTGGATGCCTTTATTAGAATGGTGGGGGAGAAGAGAGCAGCGATTGTTTTAAAAAAAGATCAATGGGGTTGGATATGTGAATCAGATCAGCGATTATACATTTAGATTCCAATCAAAAAGAGAAAATTTAGATATGATCCACACCACGCGCTCTGTAAAGTAGAAAAACAGTGTTCAGTGTTCAGTGTTCAGTGATAGTGAGTAGAGACTGCAAAGCAATGGAAGAAAAAGCAGAGATCCCAAACTTATAAATCAGTACCACTTTGTTTTTTTTGCCTTCTGGATCTCCTTTTTCATCATGTCTCGTGTTGAGATTGTCCACGTGACCGGCACAAGACCTCACTCTGTACATGCATGTAGTAAGGCCACCAGTTTGTATAGAGGGGTGGTGTATATCTTATAGTTAATTAGAATTTTGTTTATCATAATCTTGATTAGTTTAAGAAGAAAATCAACTTGTGTATAAACTTGATCATCTTTTAAGATTTTGGGATGTGAGTCCAAGGTGGCAACACTGTAGAATCATATAAACATCTAATTTATAACTTGCTCCATGTGATGCTCCCTTCCTTTTCTAGATTAATTTGATTGTTTTTATTGCTAAAAACATGATTCAAACTTGCTCCATTCTTAATTATTTAAATAAAGGAGATTCTTAATAGTTTAATTTACATTATTTCAAGTTAAGTGTCTGATATAGTTTATTTTAAGTGAAGCGACCGATCTATGGTGGACAGTTGCTTATGTCGTTAATACAATACTATTGTGTTGGCGGGTTAGGGTTAGGGTTAGGGTTCGGGGTCTGTGGTATGTCATCTACAAGTTTATCCAATTAATAAAGCTAGTAATTGATGCTTTGTTTCAATATTTCATTCTTTATTTTATTTTTGTAATACACCATTTGGATAAATCTGATCTCAAAATTAAAACAAATGAGATTGTCTTACAGATTTCATTTCTGTTGGATATATATATATACCTCTTGTAACCATCATCACCAAGGATAAAAGCTTCCAAACAAAATAAGACTACAAAGAAACCAAAACTTGATATAAGTGGGATCAAATGCAGCCAAAGGAAGAAAATTAACAAGGCTGAACTGCAGGAATAAGAATCTTCTCTTCAGGAAATTACAATGGCCAAACTCCAATCAATACATCAATGGTGTTTTGAAATCAGTAAAATAAAAAAGTCACAATGATTTTATCTAATTTTGTTCTAACTAGGTATAGGCTTTGGACATGTGCCTGCTCATGTCAGGTTCGAGTTGGGTTATTATGGGTTGGTTGCTTTTAGTATATCATGAGTCATGACATGTTATCTTGTAAAAACTTAAACATGAACACTACTTGTCAATAACCGGTTGACACCAACCCGACCCATTACATACTTAAGTAAGTAAAACGTATTAAATATTTAAACTGGTTCAATAATCAAACGTGCAAAGCCATACCTGACCCATTTACCTAATTGGGTTCAACCAGAAATGAAATAAAATGTGTTTTTTTTTGGTTAAAGCATTATGCATGGATAACTAAGAGAAGTTATACAATCCATGGTCAGCTCTAGCTGCCAATTGGTTATTGAGGTTTCAGTTAATATATTTACAGTGCCAATTTGGAAACAAAAGGAAAATACGCTTAATATTCCAAAAAAGTGGATGCTAGACCCAATCCAAAGCAAGCTGAGTTAGTGTCCTCTGATGAAAGCGCCTGAAACAAACTAGTAGAGTCACAAAAGAGTAAGCATGTCCGCCATCTTTCAGCTGAATCAACAAAAGGGTCGCCTCACCCGCATAGAGTTCAACCATAGTGTTGTCCAAAACCTTATCAAGAATCGTACTAAAGACAATGGCTAGGATAGTGCCATGTCGATCCATCGCAATGACTCCCGCTGCTCCTTGGTGTGTGGTAAAAAAAACATCGAAGTTAACAATAACTGAAGCAAGATCCATAAGAACTGACAGTTCAGAAGATGGAGATAGGCGAAGGTTAAGGGAACGTGAGCTGAGCAACTCAACTTGAGCTTGGATAAGCTCAAGGGTATACTAGCTACAAGTGCAGCAGATGCAACAACTGGCCCTGTAGGATCAAGGGGGAAGGGAGGGGCGGAATTATGGTGGGAGGTCCCTTTGGCTGAATTGAAAATGATGGGTGCCGAGCTGATGGTGAGGGTGGTACCCTGAGAATCAGGAGTTAGCCGAAGAGAGGACCAGTAGGACCAAATGTTGTGGAGGATGGCTGAGAAAGCGTTTGTGTGAAATTTGTCATTATTGAACACAATATTATTAGGGAGCCTCCAAAATAAAAAGAATTGCCATAAACTGGGAGAAGATTTCTCCGGAGTCAGGTTGCCCATAAGCTGTCTTCCAAAGAAATTGGAAGAAGCTTATAATAGAGGGTGGGGAAAGTGAAGGATTGTGCCAATTGATGGGAAGAAAAAACAACATCCACAACCTACTAGTAACCGGGCAGAGAAAAAAGAAAGATGTAAGACCTCTTCTGAGTGGTTATTGCAGAACACACAACTGTTGTCAATAGGGACATGAACCCGTACTACGTTAGACACGGTTAGGAGCAAGTCTTGGCTGAATTTTCAAAGGAAGAGAATGGCATTAGGCGGGGCCTTGATACGCCAAAGATGGTGATGGATCTTGGGGGTTAAGGGGGATGGCCTAGGGTCAGAGGAGGAGCCCATATCTGGAGAAAGAGAGAAAATTTTGGTTGCATTCCTGATCGAGAAAAGACCTTTTTTTGTCACTCAACCAAATAAGTTTATCAGGGCGGATCATTTGCTAAAACAAATGTTACAGTATATCCTTAGCATGAATGTTTGCTTGGAAAAACCGAAATAGATTAAGGATCGTTTTAATCATGACCGTGCATCCAGTTTGAGACAAAACTTTGGATTTCCATGAAGAAAGTCTAGAGTTAATTTTTTATTATCAAGAATGAACTGAAAATCTGAAGCCTTTCGCGTAAAGAACAAGAGTGGGGACCTCAGGTACTTATCCTTAATATTATAGAATTTAGAACCCAAGATTTTGTTGATCATCTTAGCATGTTTGAGATGAACATTAGAGCTATAAAAGATAGATGACTTGTCAAAATTAACGCATTGGCCGGAGGCACAACAATATTGTTGGAGGATATCTTTGACTTAATGAGCCTCAGCCAGAAAAGCGCGACGAAAAAGTAAGAGATTGTCCGCATAAAGAAGATGACTGAGAGAAGGGGAATGATAATAGACTTTGATCCCCTTAATGTGCCCTTCTGCTTCAACCTTAACAAACAAACGTGAAAGAGCTTCTACTAGGGTGAAAGGATAAGGGGAAAGGAAATCTCCATGCCTAAGTCCTCTGGAAGACCTTAAGGAAGGAAAAGAGGAACCATTGAGAAGAACCCGGAGTGAAGTAGTGGAGATGCATTGTTGTAAAAGCTCAGTCCAAGCCTCCGAAAACCAAGTTGCCTAAAGATCTGAAGGAAAAAAGCTCATTCCACTCTATCATATGCTTTGGCCATGTCAATTTTGATACACATCCATCCTTGAGCTTTTTTCCTAAACTGCTTCATTTGGAAGAAGGTTTTATGAGTTAGGCTAATGTTATCAGTGATGAATCGGCCTTTCAAAAAACCCCCTTGATTAGAGGAGATAATATTTTCAAGCAGTGGTTTAAGGCGATTAGCCAATATCTTAGAAATCACTTTGTAATAACATTACAAAGTCCAATGGGCCGAAATTTGTCCGACGAAACAGGATTTCCCACTCTAGGAATTAAGGCAACAAAAGTTTCATTAAGTTTAGGACCCAATCGTCTAGTGGAAAAGAAATTTCGCACCACCTTTTTAACATCTTGTTTAACAATGTTCCAATAAAATTGGAAGAAAAAGGCGTGGAAACCATCGGGACAAGGGGCCTTATGGCTGCCCATATCAAACACCACTTCCTTAATGTTTTTAGGCGAGGGGATAGCCAAGAGAGCTTCATTGTGCCGAAGAAACAAGTTGAAAAAGGTGGAGTATGTTAAGGTCAGGGGCCGAGAGAGTATGTTATGGCAAGATTTGATTAGATTTACGATGCATCAAGGTAGTGAGGTGAAATAATTCAGTGTTCCGATCACCATCTAAAAGCCAAGAGTCGCCTGATTTATTCTGCCAAAAAAGTTCTTCTCGGAGAAGAACCTTCAAAAGACGAGATTCTAAAATAGAGATGGCTTGGCATTTTTACTTGAGGGATGTTCATTTTGGAGTGTCTCTTGAGCACGTCTAGTGTCCATAATACTGGCGTGGATATTAGAAAATCATTTTTATTTCACCGGGTTAGGGCATAGCTGAGCCTTTTGGTTTTAGAGTGGAAATTCAAAGACGAGAAATAATGCCTACGGGGAACCCAAGTGGAGGACACAAGATGACGACAAAGAGGATTTCTAGTCCAAATTTGAAGGGCTTGGGTTGATTTGCACAAGGAACCACCAATTGAAACAAGATAGCTCTATGATCAGAGGAGGGAACATGAAGCGCGACAGGAAGCAGAGGGAAACAAAGTCATTTATTTAGTATTTGCTAGGACCCTATCAAGTTTAGCTTTGATGCCATGCTGATCCTAATGCTTGTTATGTCATGTAAACCAGAAACCCTTGAGAGGTAGATCAATCATGTGACGAGTGTCAATAAAGTTTCGGAGATGACCCAAAGCAGAAACTGAAGGTCTGTTGCCTCCTAACTTTTCTGTAGAGTCATACAGGGCATTGAGGTCGCCAATGACAATATCCGGGAGAGTTGAAGGTCATAACTTTTCTTGCAGGGGTTAGATGAGGTCATGTAGTTCGATTGTTGGTACACACACAAACTCTAATCCGAGTGTGGGACCAAGGCAAAAACTCCAACGATCAACTCACTGACAATAGTAGGATGTAAAATGAAAATGAAAAAGTCCGAGAGGGTCATGTTTTACTGGAATTGTTGTGTACATGTATATGTAAAAATGAGCCTAAACATGTGTTTTTGTAATAGAGCATTAAATTATCTTCTGCTAGAGGTGGTTACCATGGGTTTAGCAAGTTTACAACTATCTTTGAGAAAAAGTTAGCCACTTTCATTAAAAACGATAGACAACAGTTTATCTATACTAGGCAATGTAATAGCTTGTTGATAACAAGTCTTGAGGTTGGATTGTGAAAAAAGGTCACCTTTTTTTTTTATTTTTTATCTAGATATATATTGTGTTGAATTCTGGTTTGGTTTGTGTTGAATTCTGATTTCGTTTGTGTTTATTGGCTCGAGTCCTCTTTTATCTAGGTCGCGATTGTATTATTTGGTTCTTTTCTAATAAAGGGGGACCCTAGTCCTAGCTTATTGTTAAAAAAAGTTGTATCTCTATTTCGGTAATTTGCTTCGTAATATTGAGTCTTAGATTGAGTTGTCCTTGAGAGTTAGTCATGAGCTTCTGGGCGCTTGAATAGTCTCGGAAGCGGAATATGTAAAATAACATTATCAACCTTAGTAATGGTTTGATCTTTTGTCACATTGTTGGGTTAGCTCCAATCAATAAGATATACACCAATACCCTTTAGGAATCATAGTTAAACTTATAATTCGAATACCTACTTTATGAAACTGTAATCTCGATCAAGGTTAAACCTCTTACTTGAGTTTTTTTTTAAAACCAAATATATATTGACTTGTATCTTATTTAACATAAATAAGCGTACAATAATCTCTAGCATCAAATTACAAAAGTTCAATCAACTAAATCGATAGTGAATCACCAATAAATTCAATAAAAAATTTACTTATTGCCTCTCCCACGAGATAGTCATAAGTTGTATATCCTAGTTGTTGTTGTTGTTGTTGTTTTTTTTTTTTTTTTGATAAAAGACACATGCATTAAAAAAAAAAACTGGAGATTACAAATAGACCTCCCAACTGTCTGGGTAGGTTATGGGCCTCCATATTGAGTTCCCTATTAATATATTTAAATCTCCAATTAGGGAGCAAAAGTAGCATCCTCCTAATATTACAATAATTGGCGTCCAAGCCCATTCAATTGCAAAAGAAGAAGTGGATTCCTCATGTTGGACAACTTGGATAATATTGGCCAAGTCGCCTAGCAATAAACCCGACTTCTATTGTTGGGCTTGTATCATCATCAAAGCGGCCTCCGCTGCATACCCTTCTGCCATTGTGCTGTCAAAAACCAATCCTAAAATTGGGCAAGCAAAAGTGGCAAAAATCGAATCACCAAGATCCATAGCAATAATTCCTACAGCTCTCTGTTTGGCAGAATCTGAAAAACAATCATCAAAACTGACAATCATAGTTTGGGAGTAGACAATCCAAGACTGAGGTTCCTCTATGTGAGATTTGAAGTTGAACCGGTGATTCCTGGGCATAGAAAGTTGGGCTTGGATACTGGAAATTCGACTAGCATCACTTTCTGTCTGGGGATCAGATTCAGGATTGAGAAGGAGATTACAACTATGGCTTATATACTGTTTGTCTGTGTTGGTTGTTAAGGATATCAATAGTTGAGGGTAATGTCATGGGAGAGTCGGTGGGGGTGATTATAAATCATTGTTTATTCCAGAAGACCAGGTTTGGCTGAGTATGGAAGTAAACAATTGCCTACTGATTTTGTCTCCATTGAAGATGACTCGATTTTAGATCTTCCAAATGGTGTGAAGGATTGTCGTAAATTGAGAAAGCATCTCATTTGCGTCAGGGGGATGATCTTTGGCTATTTCCCACATAAAGTGAAAAAAATCCATAGCCGAGATCAGATGAAGGTTCGGTATTTTCCAATCAATTTGGATGTAGGAACATTTCTAGAATCTGAAAATGATTGAACATTGAAAGGAAAGGTGAACTACATCCTCAGGGCGAAGGTGACAATGAGCACAAACATTGTTAATTGGAGTGTGGACTTTGACTAGATTTTACAATGTAGGTAGCAAGTCTTGGCTAGTTTTCCATAACAAGAATAACGCACTTGGTGGAGCTTTGATCCTTCATAGGGATTTGAGAAGGCTAGTTTGGGGGAGAACTAGAGGAATATGTGGAGGTAAAAGTGGCATATTGAGTGGATGTGAAGGGCTTGTGTGGCACTTTTGACTGAGAACAACTTTTTTTGTTAGCTATCAATATGAGTTTATCCGGAGTTGCAGTATGTCTGATCATAACGTCCTGAATATCCTTAGAGACAGACATCGGGAACGTGGCATTAAGAAGAGCAACATTCTAAGTGACCATTTGGTTCTGATGGAATATCCAAAGATCTTTGATGGAAGTCGGGAGGGTCGGATTCAGATGATCTAACACACTCAGCTAGTAACATACCCGATTTGACCTAGCAGTCATGCCAAAGGTCTATCTGATTCCCTGAAAGAACTTGCCAAAAAGTGAAACACTTCATAATATTTAGTGCAGTCAAAGTGCCTCTCCAAGTAAAGGAGGCCACAGATGGGGGTTTAGAAAGTTGAAGAATCCCATTATTTTTAAAGTATAAGGCTTGGAATTGGCAGTTTCTAGGAGATTGAGGGGAGGAGAGAATTTGCTAGATGTTTTTTTTCCAATATGGCATGATTTTTGCATCTGGTGGAGGGAATATTTAAGCCTCCCAAATGATGGGGTTTAGCAATATTTTCTCAAGTGCACATGTGTTTCAACTTACCATCTATCGTACCATTCCACAAAAAATTTCTGGCTAAATTGTCAATGCAAGTGGAGGTACTAGAAGGCAAGAGGAAAGTATGCATTATATAGATAGGGATGGAAATAATGATAGTTTTAATAATAATAGTGCGCCCAGCTTGGGAGAGAGTTTTTTATTTCCAAGTAGAGAGACGATTATTGATTTTGTCAACGAGAAATTGGAAATCACAAGCCTTTTTTTTTGGAAATGAGCAGAGGAGACCCAAGATATTTTGTCTTTAGGGTTGTAGGATTTTGACCATAGAATTCTCATAATCATTCTGAAATGTTTATGGTGCACATTAGAGCTAAAGAATAGCAAGGATTTGTCAAAATTAACTGCATGTCCCGAGGCCGAGCAAAATTGGAGGAGGATATCTTTGACTGCGTAGCAGGCCTCAGTTAAAGAGGCTTTATAGAACAACATCAAGTCGTTTGCATAAAGCAGGTGACTGATGAAAGGCGAGTGGCGTCTGAATTTGATCCCTCGAATGAGATCATTATATTCTGCCCTAGCCAGCATACGAAATAACGCTTTTGTTACCAGAATGAAAATATAGGGGGAAAGAGATTCTCCTTGACGAATTCCCCTAGAAGGTCTGATAGAGAAAGGGGGGGGGGGGGTCCGTTCAGCAATGCTTTCAAGGTGGAAGTGGATATGCATTGCTCATTCAAGCGAATCCAATATTCTAGAAATGCTCAATTGTCTGAAAATCTGAAGCAAAAAAAACCATTCAACACGGTCGTACATATAGGTCATCATGTCAATTTTTAGGATCATCCAGCCTTGTTTTTCTTTTTAAAATAGTTCATCTGAAAAAAAATCTTTATGTGCCAAGCTAACATTATCTATGATGCTGCGACCTTAAAGGAAAGCTAATTGATTTGGGGAAATGATGTCATTGAGTTAGGGCTTGAGCCTATTAGCCATAATCTTCGAAATGACTTTGTAAATGATATTACATAGTCCAATAGGTATGAATTTATCAGGAGTGACGTGATTCTGCAACTTAGGAATAAGAGCTATAAAGGTTCATTAAGTTTCAAATCCATATTCTTAGAGACAAAGAAGTGTTGCACAACATCAATAACATCTTTTATCACAATTTCCCAAAATTATTGGAAGAAGGGATCATGAAAGCCATCAAGACTTGGAGCTTTGTGTTTCCCTGTGCCAAACATAGAATTCTGGTATATCCTAGTTGTTAATCTTTGGCATCCAAAGAGCTTGCAACATCACCAGGGTGTAAGAATAAAGGAAATGATTATGTTAACATGTAAGCATAATTCAACCCACTTATACATCCTCCCCGTTGCTTCAACTATGTTGTTTACCAACATTCACTGTGTCTATTGCCAACTTGAGCTATCCTGAAAGTTATAAAGCTATACTATTGTTTTAAAAATTTTGATTTTTGTGGTGATTTTCACTAGTTTAATACTTTTTTTACTGACTTATTTTCTTTTGACTCTTTGTTTAATGAGAAGATTTGGGTCGCTACACTATATTTCCTTAGCATTAGATGAATAATTGTATCACAACCACCATATTAGTTACATACATCTCAAGCGTACTGGACTCAAACTTTATCTTATACTTGGAATATGATGGCCACACGCGAAAATATTTGTACTTGTGGTCCTAGCATTTTTTTTCTTTAATGAATTATTAATTTTATTTATTCCTCGGTCTACACTTTCATTGTATCCAGAATTAAGGTGAATGTTTCAACTTATCCACTCACAGTCTTACCTGTATAGTTAAACAATTTAGCATGATCTTATAATTTGCGTAAATGATCATCTATTTCAAGTGGGCCAGGCTTGAGAAAAGAGGTTGGAAACTAACTATTAAAATTGTATCCAAAATTGATTAAGGAAAATGATGAACTTGCCTACCTTTTTCTAAAAAAAAAATTAAAAAAAATTGAACCTTCGGTGGGGAGGGGCAACTATGGGATGTCAGACCTTTATTACTTATAAAAAAATTGATTTTCAAACTAAACGGGGGTACATTACGACTTTACCTGTATTAAAAACCAAGCAAATCAATCTAGACAAATTGTGCGAGAATGTTTGTATAGCTAAATGTTTTAGAATAATCCAATATTGCGCGATAATTTGCAATCCAACTATTTAAAGCAATCCTATCAAAACCCAACTCATTTTCAAATTTCCATCTTAATATAGAAGTATTTATATAACTTGAAACTAACACGCCATTTTTTTTTAATAGTTGTAAATAGATCAAATTTGAATACTATTGTTAGAATTGCAAAATCAGGCTATATCAAACTCACAAAATCTAATCCAATTAAACCTAATTTTCGTATTTCTAGTAAAAAAAAATTGATATGCTTACAACCCTAGTTCTCTTTCATCCAAAGATTGTGATTTCGATTTTCGAGTTAATTTCAGTCCCCTAATTTTAGAAATATTTCATTGTGTAGAAAAAATGTAAAAATTTCGGTTATAATTTTTAATTTAAAAATATAAGTTATGCATTTTAAAGGCATAAATAATACATAAAAAGTCTCACATAACTCGTCGTGTCATAGGGACTACACATTAAATAAGAATCACTTACATGATAAATTTTTTATACTAAAATAACATTATATAACATGTTAAAATATACCAAAAATCACATTTCTTCCTTTCATCTTACCTTTGCAATGAAAATTTGTTTATTAGTTAATTAATTTAGAATTTATCTATTCTCTAACGCAAATTCACGACGGTAGTGTAAGTGTATCACACAGAAAATTATGAGAGTGCCCCCACCAAAACTCAAAATACCGAAACTGCCCACTATCGTCAAATCAAAAGTAGAACTCTACATTTATATCATAGGATGTAAGTTATGTGTATCATATTTAAAAATGAAGCTAAATAAATCTAGCATTCGATGACGAAACTTTGTGCATTTTTTTTAAGTTTATTAAATAAAGTACACGCGGTAAATGTGAAAAAACATAGACTTACTAATGAAATACTTGATACCTACACAACGCATACCAAAATTTTAGTTTTAATTTATTAGTTTTATTGTTTAATTTGGATTATATGAATGTATGGACGATCCTTAAAAATAATCTCTATCTATAACTACAATTCAAAAGGTAGGTTTCTATGTGCGTGGTGTACATAAATTTCCAAAATTGCCCTTTCCTTATTCACCAAATCCTGACAATTCCCCTCCCATCCCTCCATTAGCTACATTACGAAAATGTCGCTCCATTATTACGACATTGCTCCAATTCATTTGCAAAATTCTGAACTTACCCTTTCCCATTCACCAAATCCTGAAAACACCATCCAATTCCATTTGTCAATTTACAAAAATGCTAATCTTTCGGCAAATTACGATACTGTCTCTACCCATTTACAAAAATTTTGAAATTGCCCCTCTTCCAATCATCAAATCTTGAAAATGCCCCTCCCATTCCCATTAGCCAAATTGCTAAATGTCATTTTGGGCTTACAAGCCTATAAATTAAATCAAAATTTTGATTTTATTATCTTATTAAATCAACGTAAACATTTTTTAATCCTATAGAAATAACATATTTTATTGGGTTCGGCTATGAAAAGTGTATGACTTTGCCAACGGCACTGCGTAAACTAGTTAATAATTAGTTTTTATTTATTATTTATTATTTATTATTTATTATTATTATTATTTTTTGACAATTTATTAGATCTCAGGCAGGATAATCAAAGGCAATAGTAGTAAGCGAAATACATGGACATCCCGTAGAACGCTCCCAAACACGTGAGCAGAGCGGAGCAGAGGAATTTACATTTTTGGACCGTCAGATCCAATTTATTTCCTTTATTTAACTCTTCACTTTTTCCTCTTTTTCTTGTTCACTCTCACTTCATCTCTCTCTGTTTTCCGCCATGGATTCTATCACTCTCTGTTTCACTTCAGCGCTTCTAGCCTTTGGGCTCTATTGGTTCATCTGCCTTCTGGGTTCGGCCGAACAGAAGGGCAAACGAGCTGTAGATCTCTCAGGGGGATCGATTTCAAGGGAGAAGGTTCAGGACAAGTACAAGCAGTACTGGTCCTTCTTTCGCCGCCCCAAAGAGATCGAAACCACTGAAAGAGTTCCTGCATTCGTTGATACCTTCTATAATCTTGTTACAGATATATATGAGTGGGGTTGGGGTCAGAGCTTCCATTTCTCCCCTGCAATTTCAGGGAAATCCCACAAAGATGCGACGAGGTTGCATGAGGAGATGGCTGTAGATCTAATTAATGTGAAGCCCGGAGATCGAATTCTTGATGTTGGGTGTGGGGTTGGTGGCCCCATGCGCGCAATTGCAGCTCATTCTCGCGCAAACGTGGTGGGAATCACTATCAATGAGTATCAGGTGAAGAGGGCTCAGATCCATAACAAGAAGGCTGGGTTGGATAGTTTATGTGAGGTGGTTTGTGGGAATTTTCTGCAAATGCCTTTTGGGGAGAATTCCTTTGATGGGGCATATTCTATTGAGGCAACCTGTCATGCTCCTAAGCTAGAAGAAGTGTATGCGGAGATCTATAGGGTTTTGAAACCTGGAGCGTTGTATGTTTCGTATGAATGGGTGACAACGGAGAAGTTCGATGCAGGGAATTCGGAGCATGTGGAGGTGATTCAGGGGATTGAGAGAGGAGATGCCTTGCCTGGGTTGAGGAGTTATGATGAGATTGCAGAAATTGCGAAGAAGGTCGGGTTCGAAGTGGTGAAGGAGAAAGATTTGGCGAGACCCCCATCGAACCCGTGGTGGAGTAGGTTGAAAATGGGGAGAATTGCTTACTGGAGGAACCATATTGTGGTGCAAATTCTGTCTGCTCTCGGGATTGCCCCAAAGGGGACTGTTGATGTTCATGAGATGTTGTTTGTGACTGCAGATTACCTGACTAGAGGTGGAGAAAGTGGGATTTTTAGCCCAATGCACATGATCCTTTGCCGAAAACCCGAGTAGGCGAAGAAGGATTACAGATTAAGAAGAGATTGATTGAATGGATTAGGTACTCTGTTTCTCATTCACTGATTTTCTCTGTTTCCAATTTAATTGTAGTTTTTTGTTTGAATTATTCTTACTATTATGTTGAATTTAGTTTATTTTTTTCTTATTCTTAGTTTTGTGGTTGGTATTTGTAATGCAGTAGTGGTGAGAGATTGAGAATGGACTAAAGATGAAAATTTTCTTGGTTTTTAGTGTTTGATGTTATTATGTAGAGATGTAAAAGAGAGGAAAAGATAGTGCAGGAAATCTCCTCTTTATTTTAATGGAACTTTTGACAAAAGGTTCATCTTTGCCACAGAGAAAAATTTTGCATTCTTCTTTAGTGCTGAATTGCTTTTTCTTTCTTTTCTTGTCATCTTTTCATTTATGAATCCTCATTTCACCTAATTGATGTAGAGAGTGTAGAAAGCTATATGGTAATCAATAACCATCCTAGTTTTTTTTTTTTTTCAATGTTTGAGCTCTCTATACAGATTGAATTAAACATATATGTGATAGTGGGGATCCTTGGTGTTGCATTTTGCTAGTCTTTGTTGGCCGGTGTCATCGGCTTCTCGTTAAATCCAATAGACTTACTTTCAATATGTAACGTGACGAGTTAGGTTGATTTTTATTATTGGTACATAATTGTTAATTGGTTGAAGTTAAAGAGGGACCACTGGACTTGAGGATGAGTTGATGGTTTAGGTAGGTACACTGTATTTTATTGATCATTGGTGTTATCAGAGTTTCTTTTGAGCTTTGATGTTGATGATATTTTCTCTAATTGAAACAATTATTTCCTTAACTAGTAGTGCTTGTATTGTGGATCACAAGGGTCGTTTGTTCTACTGGACTGAGGGCTCACTAGAATCTTGGGTATTATCTTCCAAGTTTGTCGTTGTTAATCGGCTGTGGCTTGCTAGTATGTTTTGCATAGGAAGTGTGAATCTGTAGGTTGGGTAGTGTTTTCCTTGTCTTTAGTCTTGTTTGTAGTGATGTGGGAACTTATAATCTTTGTTGTTAGCAATACATGATCCCTAGCTCAACTTTGAAAGGGTATCTTAGGATGGGTTGTTGATTCCCATAATTTAGAGGGGTTGTTGTTATCATCATAATATCTCACGTGATTTTCCTTTTTAGGCTGGTACCATAGATATTGGATGAATGAATAATCATTAAGAAGTTGTGTTGAAGAAATAAAAGGTGTAGCTGGATATTTACTAGAGAGTTTCACTACACAGAAAACAAATTTGTTGATATATTGGACATCACTCAGATATATCACTTTCCATGTATTGTAGATATCTGGAATACAAATAGCTAGCTAGTGATGTCGAACCTCATTAAAAAATTGTTCTCCTAATGTGGAATGGCTTATCTAAAGTGTTTTTAAGGTAGTGGAGTTGTCTAATCGTGTGTCTTCCTGGTAGCATTTGCCATCAGACATTGATTCTTCTTCTACCCCTTATTCATCCTTGTTGTCCCTTGCATGCATTCCTACTTTTGATACTCACCCTTTTCCTTTCTCGTTGCTGAAACATGAATGAGATGTTGAAAGTGGTTCTTCACTTCTTAACGATCAAATTGCAAATTTTTGGTTTTAATGAACATGAGGGCTTAAATGTTCATTAAACAAACACTTGTACGATTATCATACCCATTTAAACAGTATCGACTATCGACAGCTGTAGGAAGACAGTTTTTATTTATCCCAACCCTTATGTCTCTCTCAGATACAAATAACACATGGGCCAGCTGTTTGGCTTATTGTTAAACTACCATTCATTTCTAGATAATCACATCTGACAGAGATTTTTAAACTATGAAGATGCATGTGATGGCAGGGTTAGCAAATTTTCCTTATTTAGAGGATGAGAAAGACGGATCAAAGAGACAGAAGCCTGGTAAGGTGCACATGCATGGTCTCTGGATCTGTATTTGTTCCTTGGTACAATCTAATTGTGTGGTTTCACTTTGCAAAGAAAAGAGTGAAGTGAGTGAAGAAGAGTAGAGTAATGCAAGCAGTGTTGCCAGCTATTTGTATTACACTATTACTTGTCTCCATGTGATCCCTCTGGTCGTTTCTTGCATTTTCATATATCAGCTACAGGGTTCATTGGCCCCTGATTGGTTCACATCTTACTTTGTAGTGTGCTGTTGTCATCTGAACTCCACAAAGACACTCTGATGGAATCTTCCATGATCTTCACAAAGCGCACCATCAAACTCAATAATTTGGTTTTTTTTGTTTTTTTCTTTGAGAAATCTGTGAGAGGCCTGCCTTTCCTTTTTCAATTTCGTGTTCATAATTTGGCAACGAAATGGATTGCGTGGTTTACAGGAAAGGCCATTTTGGATGAATTAGAAGGCATAAGGGCAAGTAATACAAGACAGACAGACAGTACATACTGTTTGTTGGGGGTTTTTATCTGAGAATGCTCTGTTTGTTGGGCTTTGTTTTGTGGCAAATCACCTTTTATGTACTAGTATACACTGTTTGTTAGGGACTTTTGTTTTTCGGGCTTTGTTTTCTCGCAATTCACATTTATTTTTGTACTTGTAAATGTGGTTTTATGCACCAGAGCATTCTCAGATTGAATTCTGTTTCAGGTAAGAAGACTGATTGAGTCTAGTTCTCAGTAAATTTGCATGAATTCCTCATCATTTTATCATTGGTTGAGTCTGTTTCAACTCAATAGATTACGTAAATTTGTTGGTAATTTTTTTTTTGTTGCGGTGAGACATTTGGTTTGTCTACACTCCATTGAAGGATCCATGGTGAAATCTGACATCAAATAATTGTATGTAATGTCAAGGTGAGGAAAAAACCACGGAACCTGACCAAGGTGAAAACCCCAAGGGTGAGAAATAACCATGGAAACCGACGAAGTTGAAGAAATCATCCACTAGAATCCTGTAGAGGTACGCTGCAGGGACCATAGAGAGAACAGGAGACCCAGAGGTTCCCAATAGGGTCCATTCCAGTGCAGAAAATCAATATTATAGCTTGATTTTCAATCATTTTGACAAACTTCTTGATATCTCTAATGGTTGATCTCACAAAGAAAGGGATAAGAGATTTATAAAAAGCTGCAACTTCCATATCAATCCTGTAATTAACTTGGATCTCGTACATTCGAATCCTCTACTTTTAACAAGATTCACTGTGAGCTTGAATCCTACCTTTCACATGTACAAATCTGGGTCCAACTCGTTTTATTACAAAAATTTTCTTTTTCATTACTATCTGGATATCTTGAATTATCAAGCCAAGAGGCCCAAAACACTACAGTTATGCTATGTGGTAGGCTTCAAAGTTTGATTATGCGTTAAGCATCGTTCAAGATTGTGAGTGGCATAATTGATCATTCTAGGGGTGCTACAGCATAAAATGTCAAACACTTGAAACATACGAAATATCCATATGTCAAAAGAATATGGAAGGCTTCAAAGTTAATGATGTTGGTGAAATATCAGGGTCACAGCAGAATTTCGCTTTCATCCGATGCTTGCAGTGCGCGCTCTGCCAGCCCGTCCAAGTGCAGCCCATACTTACAAGCAAGATAGGATGGGTTCAAATCAGCCTAAGCTTAACTTTGAGGTTTTGATCTGATCCAACTGTTCCATTCAGTAATTCTCTTTGGAGTTTAATCACACTCAGGTCATCCTTCGAGGGGCGGTTGTTCATAACAACTAAGCGATTTACACCAACAATGCGATTTACACCGTCTGTGGGATATAAGCTCGAATGCGGAGAGAATTCTATGGATCTAGGACAAAGTACACTCGATGGGAACAAATGATGCAATATGCAAAAACCCTTCTTGCCCCACTGTGCACTCATAGAACTTGAGACCTAAGACTGAACTGTCTCACAACAAATTACATTAACAGCGGTGAGGAGGCTTTTTACCTAAATTTCAGATCACCTTCAAAGTGGACATGGAACATGCTATATGATTCAAATCCAACAATAAGCCGATTACACTGGATTTATGCATAAAGCATTAGTTTGATCATTCACAGTAAAGCTCTCAAAGCATTTTTATCCTGTGAGAATTTGTTTATTAAATGATTATGTCCATTCTAGATAGTCAAAGGAAGCTTGAAACACAGAAGAACCATTTTCTGCTGGAGACATTAATGGGCGTACGTAGACATTGTAAACCCACAATCAGAAGTTCAGTTCATATGAATCAAAAAAGATTTTTTTTATGATTCCTGAAGTCCTATATGTGGACAACTCAGTCACCTCAGTGATATATTTTCTTATCCCCTTTGATGGAATATCCAAAGATTTGAAAGAATGAATCAAAAAATCTCCCAAAAATACCCTATCTTGGATAACATGAACCACAGACAAATTGTGTGGATATGATCTTTAATCACCTAAAGAGGTGGACTCCATCTCATTATATTCCTTCCTCCTCTATCTCCCCTTTTCATCATTGAAGCCTCATCTTCAAGCATCCCACACACTCTTTTCATTCCAATTCACCTCCTCTACCTTTCCCTATCTCATCCCATCTTCACTAACATAATTCACTCTTCCATGGCTTCAATCAGGACCTTCTTGTCTAAACCTCTCCCAACCTTCACCAAACTGTACCTGTTCCACTCTCCATCTTCATCCACCCTGCTCCCTTTGTTTCCCATGCCTAGACCTGTAGCTTCAAGGCTCAAAACAAGGCCTAACAACGTCATTGCAATGGCGGCGCCTGTCAAAGGCGATAAAAAGGCGAAGAGTACTGATGAAAGAGTGGTACAAGTCCATACCATTGCAGAGTTTGATGAAGCTCTTCGAACAGCAAAAAACAAGCTAGTAGTGGTTGAATATGCAGCCAGTACTAGTTACCATAGTAGGAAAATATACCCATTCATGGTAGATCTTAGTAGGACATGCAACGATGTAGAATTCTTACTAGTCATGGGGGACGAGTCCGAAGAGATGAAAAACCTTTGCATTCGAGAGAAAATCGACAAAGTCCCTCACTTTAGCTTCTACAAAAGCATGGAGAAGATCCATGAAGAGGAAGGTATTGGACCTGATCAGCTAATGGGTGATGTTTTGTACTATGGAGACAGTCACTCTGCTGTTGTGCAATTGCACTCAAGAGAGGATGTAGAGAAATTGATACAAGAACACAAAGTTGATGACAAGTTGATTGTTCTTGATGTGGGATTGAAGCACTGTGGACCTTGTGTGAAGGTTTATCCAACTGTTCTAAAGCTTTCGAAGCAAATGACCGATACAGTGGTGTTTGCGAGGATGCATGGAGATGAGAATGATAGTTGCATGCAGTTCTTGAAGGACATGGATGTTATTGAGGTGCCAACCTTTTTGTTTATTAGAGATGGTGAGATCTGTGGGAGGTATGTCGGGTCAGGTAAGGGAGAGTTGATTGGTGAGATACTTAGATACCAAGGTGTTAGAGTCACCTATTAGTTGATTGGGTTGTGATGTCAAATAGAACATGGGAATGTATTGGTAATTATATATAATTTACCTATATGTTACTTGTAACTAATGTGAATGATTGGGGTTGAGATTATATTGAGCTAAAATCATACAAATTAAGGACAATTTGTCTTGCAAGTTATTGCAATGGTGCACTACTTTGGAAATGATAAACACCTTTATATCTTTTCTCTCATAAACACCTTATCGCCTAGTTTTTGTTTTGCATCTGCCAAACATATGCATGAATAGTTTTATCTGAACCGTACGTAATGCAAAGTAAAGGGATACCATAGGACATCTCCAATAGGAAACTAAGTGGATGTTGGTGCACTTTATGTGATCAGCACATATTATGTCACAGTAAGACATTTCTCATATACTGACTATGTTTGCTAGTTTAATGTATTGAATGTTTTATTCATGATAATTCCAATATGCAAGTATAAAGCATATTTCCATCCAAACATTAAGCATACGATCAATAGCACATGCAAATAATCATAAGCATACTCATGTAAGCAAACATTCCTTGACAAACAAATAAAATCTATGAAGTAAATCCATAATTCACATACCTGTTTGTCGTAACTTCTGTATAAGATTCAACGCTGTAAAGAAATCCAATAAATAGTTAATACCAGTATTTCTTGGGTTGAGTCGCGGACTAGGTCGCTCTCTTTAAGACGTTTCGCGGCTCTGCCCAAGATTGTGCTAGCAGTTTAATAGCCCCGCCGTCCCCAGGATAAAACAGCCCAGAATCTTCTCTGTCTCGTTCAAAAATGCACAATAATTGAACGGTATACTATTCACCCTCATTCTCATTATTTGCTCGGAATCAAAAATCAGAAAACACGTTCTGGATGCACAACTGTTTTGAAACCAAAACTCAAGAACTGTTTTCTGATTTCGAAAATGCAAACAGTTCTGAAAAACAGATATAACATACGAACTGTTTTTGAAGAACTGATTCAAGACTGTCACAACTTGATGCTGGACTTTTTGCAAGAACTTGCAAGAACTGAATTTGAAACTCGCCTGATAAACAAGACAGGCAAAGACAGATTTCGAAGAACTGTTTCTGAATTGATTTTGCAAAACTCTGTTGTTGTGTTTTTCTTCATATAACTGTTTCTGTTTTGCAGGAAAAACTGGAAGAAGCAAGACTCTGTTTTAGCAACGAAAATTGTTGCTCTGTTCTCTGTTTATTTTCGTTTTGAAGGTGACTCAGTTTCTCATTTTGAAAACTGTTGCTCTTCATTCTCTCAAAGCAGAAAACGATTTGCAAACACTCTGTTTTTCTCTTTTTATCTCTTAACTCTGGTTGATGAGATTGAAACAGACTCTGGAAGAAGCAAGGAGCAGTCTCTGTTTCGTTCTCTTGTGTTTCTCCCTTTTTTTTTTAAGCTCTCATAAGAGAAGGTATAAATAATAGAATGAAAGGGAATAATACAAACGACAACCCAGGAAACATGGAGCAGGAATCCTGGAGCCGTCCACTGTCCACTCAATAGGAATTTTTAATGGAGCCAACAACTCCACTCAACACTCCACTCAACATAATTTTTTATTTTTTTAAAAACCCACTCACATGTTCACATGTTCCAACAATCCCCCACTTGGATTTTTAAAACAAATTTACAATCCTCCACTTGGATTGAAAAAACAATTTTACAATCCCCACTTGGATTGAAAAAACAATTTTCATCGAGCAATCTGCAACATATAAGATTGTGCATAAGCAAAAGTGTCTTTCGACTTGAACTCTTGCGTAGTGTTCATGCTTTAGAATATACTAGAGTAACTCGTAGTTTTGAACTCTATCTCTAACAGACATGACACGCACAACCTTTTCCTGGGTGAAGTCTAAAAAGCCCGTGCTTTACGGCCCTGCACGTATATCCCAGTAAGTGAAGGCTCTAGGAATTTTGCCCACAAATTCCATAGGAAGCGGCCAAACTTCCACAATCACTTAGGTGAGTCTATCAAGAGTACTCCTGTAGCTAGGTACTCCACTCCACATAGAGTATAGACATCATTAAGAGTTTTTCAACTCATCCTACTATCGCTTCAGGAATTCATGCTGTATTTTAATCTAGGAATGAGATAGTTATTTTGTCAGCATGATTCACATCATATCATTCACGACTTGTTATTACCCGTTGAACCTATTTCTTGGGATCTCCAGTCTATAGGTTGGGTTACCATCATGAATGACTCATCCATCTAAGGGCTTTAGTCCCATTCCTTTCGAGGTTTTGAAAACCTTCTCTCTAGCTAATCCTTTCGTCAAAGAATTAACCGAGTTCACATCAGTTCGTATTTGATCCGATCTCACAGCACCAGTAGATAGAATTCTCTAACCGTACTGTGCTTACGACGTATTTGTCGTTTCTTGCCGTTATCATAACGGTTCTGTATTTTTCTGGCAATAGCCGCGGAACTATCGCACTGGATCAAGACAACTGGAATCAGTCTTTCCCATAAAGGGTTCTCTGCTAGCAGGGTTCTCAATCAACCTGCTTCTTCACTAGCCGTAGCTAATGTTCTAATCTCTGACTCCATCGTGGACTGTGCCAAAATGGTCTGTTTCTTTGACTTCCAAGAAACAGCTTCACCAACTATATTAAAAATATAGCCACTGGTGGTTTTGGAGTCATCTGAAAGGAAGTTCCAATCAGCATCGCTATATCCTTCAAGGACAGCGGAAAACTTCTGTAATCCGAGGTTCGCAACCTCTTAAGGTACCTCATGACCTTTTCAATTGCATCTATTAGGCTCCTTGAAAACTAAGGAAAACCTTCTTTACCGAAAATACATAGTAATCGAGGCCAAGAAGTTCATTTCCGTTTACTTCTCCTAGGCTCAGATTCTATGACTTTATCGGTTTCATGCATTCTTATCATAGGCACGTTATTTGAGGATATACCCCCACTATTCCTCGAAATAACCCCCACTATAAATGCAATTTATCTTTTCATGAAAAATTCCTTGAGAGACACAAAAATCTTTTCACAAAGAATCAGAATCCACAAAATTATTCTTAGCATGTATAAAAATATACGTAAGCTTCCCATTAAGGGACTTTTGAACTTCGGTCCTTCTTACTATTGTCAAAAACAGGTTTAGCTACCTTTTTGAATGCATATTAAATGACGGTCTTCTTGCTATCTGAAGATGACCATGCATTCAACTCTTAAGGACCCATAAAATGAGAATATCGAATAAAATACTCATTCTATTCATCTCGCTATTCTCATTTTTCTTTTAAGTTCAAGGATCAACTAAGAATTTCATTAGAATACGAATCTTAAATTCAGCTTCTGAATTTTTCAATTTTTGATGTAAACATCAAGCTATATTTGTTCAGCCTCTGGGAATTTAGTTGCCGACTTAGATAACAAAGTTCCGCAACAAAATCAAGCAATAGCTTCAATTGATCTATATTGTCATCAACATCATCATGAGAACTTATCATTTCCATAAGAATACATGTCCTCATGTGGAAGTCTGACCAACTTACGGTCTGAGCTAAATCATTTATGTATTGACATCAAGAACAAAATCTACAAGTCAATCTGTAAATAAATGATT
>QNQO01010594.1:0-24181 GCA_003290165.1 Berberis thunbergii
AACCCTCAAATAATGAATATCCCTACGATGCTTAGGATAATCTTAACATTTCAAATACCACTCATACTTGGATGATACATTAGATTCTTAGGATCACATAGTCATGTCTAAGCCTGGAAGATCTTTTGGGTATTGCATGCTGTTAGCTATCTCCATAGCATCTAGTAAAACATCTTGATGAGTTTGTGATTACGATAGACCATAGACAGATCTTTTTTTTTGGGCAGCAGAGGAAGTTCTAATTTCTCTGCTGGTACTTTTTCCAAAAGGTTCTCATACCTGACCGCATTGCTTGCTTTGCCATCACTTATGACGACGAATTTGCTTCTGATGACTACAATGATGTGGACTTCTTTGATGGTGATGATGATGATGATGATGATGAATTTGACGACGACGACGACGACGACGACGATGATGATGATGATGACGACGACGATGACGATGATGATGATCTTGACCATGATGCTATGGTTGCTTAAATGAAACTGAATGCAGTTGCAGAAGAGAAGTAACGATCACATTTTACATAACTTCACTTCTCCGCAAGACCTTATGTTGCGGATCCTTCCCCTGCAACGGAGGTCTAGTCCAGATAGTAGCAATCAAGATGAAGTGGTTTCGGGCAGAGAGTTGTTTGAGCTTATTATGGCCTTCAATAGCAACGGCAGTGGCAGTGGCAGTGGCAGTGGCAGCGGCAGTGATGGTGAGGGTGGCGGTAATGGTGATGAATCGGGAGACGATGCTGTTGCAGATACCTGTAGAGTAAATTAATGGTAAGGAAGTTTTGTATATGGTTCCAGAAACATATTTTACAGTCTTAGACTTGAGAGCTCTGGGTGCATCTTTGATATTGTTTCATTATGTGGCTATTTCCTTCTATTTGTAGGTGCATGTTGAGCGGAAATCACAGTTTATAGATGAAAGTCGTTCTGACATGATCAAACCATGAGGAACTCTTTAGGACCATTTGGAATAAGCTGTTTATTTTTATTTTTTTCAAGACTACAGCATGCACTAGATACTCCATTGAGCTTTAAGAGGTTCCAAATTAGGCAGAGGCATATCGTCTCAACCGAGTAGGATTTTGCTCTCATGATTTCTCTTGTTCTTTGCTTAGGTGTTAGAAATACAAACTATTGTTTCTTGATTGGCTGTCAGATGAATTTCTGGTCGATATGATTTTATTGCTCTGTCTGCATCTGGTCTTTATCGAGAATTGTAACTGGGAGGGATGTTGCTGGCAAGGTGGTGTATAAAGGCAATGCAGCGAGGTTGTTATGAATAAATAAAACAAAATGACTTCTAATTCATTCTCGAGGCATACATATATAAATCCCCACTACGCCCTGGGTGAATTAAAATGGATCAACCAGAGGTTTTGTCGATTGGATCTTTCATTTTAGAAAGATATTTTCGCCCCCCACATCTTCAGCCACATATAAACCATCCATTCCAAACCAATAAGTCCAACACACTAGCTCACAACACAACCTCCCTTTCCGCTTTTCTCAACCTTACGCTTTAAATTTATTACTTCAGAACGAAGTTTGTTATGTGAGGGATTTTTATGTAATATGTAGTCTATATGAAAATACGAGTTGTGTGAGACTTTTTATTTAGTATTTAATAGTTTAAAATGCATAATTTATGTTTTTAAATTCGAAATTCCAATCAAAATTTTTACGTTTTTTCTACATATAACAAAATATTTCACGAAATATCTATTAAAATCGAGATAACGAAATTAACTCGAAAAGCGAAATCAAAATCCTTGTTCACTTGTATGAAGAAAGCACACATAATTCTTCTTTTACTCTCATTTTTCAAACTCTTCTATTTTGGAAAAGATGGAATTAAGAACAGGGTGTGAATAATGGTAGATAAAGTTTTTAAGGATGTAGTAGTTGATATTAGAAGGTTTGGGGATAGAATCATAAGTATTAAATTAGCTTTAGACCTAGAGATAGTGCATGTTATTAGTGTGTATGCACCCCAAGTACGTTTAGACGAGGAGACTAAGAATAGTTTTTGGGACTCTTTAGATGAGTTAGTTATTGGGATTTCCTCTTCCGATAAGGTTTACCTATGCAGGGATTTGAATGGCCATGTCGGTAAAGATATAGTAAGGCTTGGGGATCGAAACACTATGAGGATTTCTATTCTAGATTTTGCTTTAGCTAAGGATTTTGAGATCGTGGATATTTTTTATAAGAAGAGGGAAGATCACTTGGTGACCTTTGTGAGTGGGTGCAATAGAAGTCAAATTGATTATTTTCATGTTAGGAGACACGATTTAGGTAGGTGTAAAAATTGTAAGGTTATACCAGGGGAGTGTCTAACAAACCAACATAGGCTGTTAGTCCCCGATTTTTGTCTTAAGAGTGGGGTTGTATTGCTAAATAACGTGTTAGACCGAGAATTAAGTGGTGGACCTTATAGGGAGATGTGTGCCAAAAATTTAGAAAAAAATCTTTTGGTGGCCAGTCAGTTTCAGAGGGTTGGGAGAATTTAAAATCAAATGATATGACTAGTAGGGATGATCTTTTGAACATTTGGCAAACCAAATAACAAGATGTGCGAAGGAAGAATTAGGAGAGGCCAAAAAAGGAGGCGTATATGATAAAGAGACATGGTGGTGGAACGCTGATGTGCAACAAACCATTGCGGAAAAAAATATGCTTTAAAGAGTGACAAAAAGATAGATGCCTAGAGTCTTATGAGCTTTATAAACAAACTAAGAAATTGAGTAATAAAGCAGCAGGTGGAGCTAAGAAGAGAGCATATGATGATCTGTATAATAAGCTAAGTACAAAGGAAGGGGAGAAGAATATTTTCAAGATAGCTAAAGCTAGAGAATGAAAAACTAGGGACTTGAGTCATGTTAAGTGTGTTAAGCATGAGGATGGAAGAGTTTTAATGCATGATAATGCTATTTTAGATAGATGGAAAGATTACTTTTGGAACCTACTCAATGGAACACATGTAGAGGAGTTAAACTTGGAGGGGTATACTTCACAGGAAGGGAGACATCATGTGTTCCATCGTAGGGTTAGTGCCACATAAGTGAAATAAGCTTTAAAAAAAATGAAGACAAGAAAGACAGTTGAATCGGATGATATACCAATTGAAGCGTGGAAATGTCTGGGAGAAGTTGGGATTCAATGGCTTACTAAGCTCTTTAATAGGATTTTGAAAACTAAAAAATGCCAGATTCGTGGAGGCATAACATTGTGGTACCAATTTATAAAAACAAAAGGGATATTCAGAATTGCTCGAACTATAGAGAGATAAAGCTTATGAGTAATATGATGAAACTTTGGGAGAGAGTTATAGAACGAAGACTTTGGAGTTTAACCACGATTTCGAAAAATCAATTTGGATTTATGTTGGGTAGGTCTACTACGAAGGCCATCTTCCTGCTTAAGCAAATTATAGAAAAATATCGAAAGGAACGTAAGAGTTTGCATAAAGTTTTTATTGATCTAGAGAAAACTTACGATAGGGTCCCCAGGGAATTAATTTTGTGGGTGTTTGAAAGGAAGAAAATGTCTTCATATTATGTCGATATCATTAAGGATATGTATGAAGGGGCTGTAACAAGTGTTTGCTAAGTGGGTGGGATGTCCAGTGAATTTTCAGTGTCAGTAAGACTTCATCAAGGGTCGGCCTTAAGTCCACATCTCTTTGCTTTGGTCATAGATAAGTTGACGAGACATCTGCAAGAAAATGTACATTTGTGCATGTTATTTGTAGATGATATTATCTTAATTGATGAGACTAGTAAATGTTTAGGTCAAGAATTAGATAGGTGGCAGGAGGCTTTAGAGAGTAAGGGTTTTAGAATTAGTCGTTCGAAGACGGAGTATCTAGTGTGCAACTTTGGTTGTTAATCACGAGGGATGAGTAATGCAATTGAGATCGAAAGTGTGGAGGTCCCAGAGTGTGAGACTTTTCGATATCTAGGATCTATAATTCAAAAAATTGGGCTATTGGAGAAGATGTAGACCATGGGATTAAAGCCGATTGGCTGAAATGGAGAATGACGTCAGGAGTATTATGCGATAGAAGGATGTCTGCAATGCTAAAAGGGAAATGCTATAAGACAGTTGTTCGACCAACCATGCTATACGGTTCATAATGTTGGGCTACTACGGACAACATACACATAGATGACAGTAGTAGAAATGCGTATGTTATGGTGGATGTGTAGTAAACCCGTAAGGATAAAATTAGGAATGAAAGAATTAGGAGACACTTAAGTATAACGCCGCCCATAGAGGACAGAATTAGAGAAATGCGTTTAACTTAGTTTGGTCACGTGCGGAGGAGATCAAACACGACACCAATTAGAAATGTCTAGATTGACAAGTTAATGAAGGGTGTAGACGGAAGGGACGACCGTTGAAAACTTGAATGAAGGCGGTGAATGAAGAGATCATTGAGCTAGGATTAGGAGAAAATATGTAAAAAGACCACATGACTTGGAAAACCAAAATTCATTTAGTCGGCCCCGAAAATATCAAGAAATGATGACTAGATGAATAGTTGTTCGCCTAGTACTGCATAGTAAACAAAGCGCAGCTGGAATGGTAGACCCTAAACCCTTATGACTTAAATAGTGTTGGTTGGAAGAATCCTCCAATACCGACAACCCAAATGTTGTGGTCTCCAACTAAACTTTCTGGGCTGATATGCTCCAAAAATTTCTGTACCAGATCATAAAAACATGGTAAATCACTTGGCATTGTGTGCTAAAGGTGGACGACATGGTGGTGGATGCCTTTATTAGGATGGTGGGGGAGAAGAGAGCAGTGATTGTTTTAAAAAAAGATCAATGGGGTTGGATATGTGAATCAGATCAGCGATTATACATTTAGATTCCAATCAAAAAGAGAAAATTTAGATATGATCCACACCACGCGCTCTGTAAAGTAGAAAAACAGTGTTCAGTGTTCAGTGTTCAGTGATAGGGAGTAGAGACTGCAAAGCAATGGAAGAAAAGCAGAGATCCCAAACTTATAAATCAGTACCACTTTGTTTTTTTGCCTTCTGGATCTCCTTTTCATCATGTCTTGTGTTGAGATTGTCCACGTGACCAGCACAAGACCTCACTCTGTACATGCATGTAGTAAGGCCACCAGTTTGTATAGAGGGGTGGTGTATATCTTATAGTTAATTAGAATTTTGTTTATCTTATAGTTAATTAGAATTTTGTTTATCATAATCTTGATTAGTTTAAGAAGAAAATCAACTTGTGTATAAACTTGATCATCTTTTAAGATTTTGGGATGTGAGTCCAAGGTGGCAACACTGTAGAATCATATAAACATCTAATTTATAACTTGCTCCATGTGATGATGCTCCCTTCCTTTTCTAGATTAATTTGATTGTTTTTATTGCTAAAAACATGATTCAAACTTGCTCCATTCTTAATTATTTAAATAAAGGAGATTCTTAATAGTTTAATTTACATTATTTCAAGTTAAGTGTCTGATATAGTTTATTTTAAGTGAAGCGACCGATCTATGGTGGAGAGTTGCTTATGTCGTTAATACAATACTATTGTGTTGGCGGGTTAGGGTTAGGGTTAGGGTTAGGGTTCGGGGTCTGTGGTATGTCATCTACAAGTTTATCCAATTAATAAAGCTAGTAATTGATGCTTTGTTTCAATATTTCATTCTTTATTTTATTTTTGTAATACACCATTTGGATAAATCTGATCTCAAAATTAAAACAAATGAGATTGTCTTACAGATTTCATTTCTGTTGGATATATATATATACCTCTTGTAACCATCATCACCAAGGATAAAAGCTTCCAAACAAAATAAGACTACAAAGAAACCAAAACTTGATATAAGTGGGATCAAATGCAGCCAAAGGAAGAAAATTAACAAGGCTGAACTGCAGGAATAAGAATCTTCTCTTCAGGAAATTACAATGGCCAAACTCCAATCAATACATCAATGGTGTTTTGAAATCAGTAAAATAAAAAAGTCACAATGATTTTATCTAATTTTGTTCTAACTAGGTATAGGCTTTGGACATGTGCCTGCTCATGTCAGGTTCGAGTTGGGTTATTATGGGTTGGTTGCTTTTAGTATATCATGAGTCATGACATGTTATCTTGTAAAAACTTAAACATGAACACTACTTGTCAATAACCGGTTGACACCAACCCGACCCATTACACACTTAAGTAAGTAAAACGTATTAAATATTTAAACTGGTTCAATAATCAAACGTGCAAAGCCATACCTGACCCATTTACCTAATTGGGTTCAACCAGAAATGAAATAAAATGTGTTTTTTTTTGGTTAAAGCATTATGCATGGATAACTAAGAGAAGTTATACAATCCATGGTTAGCTCTAGCTGCCAATTGGTTATTGAGGTTTCAGTTAATATATTTACAGTGCCAATTTGGAAACAAAAGGAAAATACGCTTAATATTCCAAAAAAGTGGATGCTAGACCCAATCCAAAGCAAGCTGAGTTAGTGTCCTCTGATGAAAGCGCCTGAAACAAACTAGTAGAGTCACAAAAGAGTAAGCATGTCCGCCATCTTTCAGCTGAATCAACAAAAGGGTCGCCTCACCCGCATAGAGTTCAACCATAGTGTTGTCCAAAACCTTATCAAGAATCGTACTAAAGACAATGGCTAGGATAGTGCCATGTCGATCCATCGCAATGACTCCCGCTGCTCCTTGGTGTGTGGTAAAAAAAACATCGAAGTTAACAATAACTGAAGCAGGATCCATAAGAACTGACAGTTCAGAAGATGGAGATAGGCGAAGGTTAAGGGAACGTGAGCTGAGCAACTCAACTTGAGCTTGGATAAGCTCAAGGGTATACTAGCTACAAGTGCAGCAGATGCAACAACTGGCCCTGTAGGATCAAGGGGGAAGGGAGGGGCGGAATTATGGTGGGAGGTCCCTTTGGCTGAATTGAAAATGATGGGTGCCGAGCTGATGGTGAGGGTGGTACCCTGAGAATCAGGAGTTAGCCGAAGAGAGGACCAGTAGGACCAAATGTTGTGGAGGATGGCTGAGAAAGCGTTTGTGTGAAATTTGTCATTATTGAACACAATATTATTAGGGAGCCTCCAAAATAAAAAGAATTGCCATAAACTGGGAGAAGATTTCTCCGGAGTCAGGTTGCCCATAAGCTGTCTTCCAAAGAAATTGGAAGAAGCTTATAATAGAGGGTGGGGAAAGTGAAGGATTGTGCCAATTGATGGGAAGAAAAAACAACATCCACAACCAACTAGTAACCGGGCAGAGAAAAAAAAAAGATGTAAGACCTCTTCTGAGTGGTTATTGCAGAACACACAACTGTTGTCAATAGGACATGAACCCGTACTACGTTAGACACGGTTAGGAGCAAGTCTTGGCTGAATTTTCAAAGGAAGAGAATGGCATTAGGCGGGGCCTTGATACGCCAAAGATGGTGATGGATCTTGGGGGTTAAGGGGGATGGCCTAGGGTCAGAGGAGGAGCCCATAATCTGCGAGAAAGAGAGAAAATTTTGGTTGCATGCCTGATCGAGAAAGACCTTTTTTTTGTCACTCAACCAAATAAGTTTTATCAGGGCGGATCATTTGCTAAAACAATGTTCACAGTATATCCTTAGCATGAATGTTTGCTTGGGAAAAACCGAAATAGATAAGGATCTTTTAATCATGACCGTGCATCCAGTTTGAGACAAACAACTTTGGATTTCCATGAAGAAAAGTCTAGAGTATATTTTTATTATCAAGAATGAACTGAAAATCTGAAGCCTTTCGCATAAAAGAACAAGAGTGTGGGACCTCAGGTATATCTCCTATTATATTATAGAATTTAGAACCCAAGATTTTGTTGATCATCTTTAGCATGTTTGAGATGAACATTTAGAGCTATAAAAGATAGATGACTTGTCAAAATTACGCATTGGCCGGAGGCACAACAATATTGTTGGAGGATATCTTTGACTTAATGAGCCTCAGCCAGAAAAGCGCGACGAAAAAGTAAGAGATTGTCCGCATAAAGAAGATGACTGAGAGAAGGGGAATGATAATAGACTTTGATCCCCTTAATGTGCCCTTCTGCTTCAACCTTAACAAACAAACGTGAAAGAGCTTCTACTAGGGTGAAAGGATAAGGGGAAAGGAAATCTCCATGCCTAAGTCCTCTGGAAGACCTTAAGGAAGGAAAAGAGGAACCATTGAGAAGAACCCGGAGTGAAGTAGTGGAGATGCATTGTTGTAAAAGCTCAGTCCAAGCCTCCGAAAACCAAGTTGCCTAAAGATCTGAAGGAAAAAAGCTCATTCCACTCTATCATAGGCTTTGGCCATGTCAATTTTGATACACATTCATCCTTGAGCTTTTTTCCTAAACTGCTTCATTTGGAAGAAGGTTTTATGAGTTAGGCTAATGTTATCAGTGATGAATCGGCCTTTCAAAAAACCCCCTTGATTAGAGGAGATAATATTTTCAAGCAGTGGTTTAAGGCGATTAGCCAATATCTTAGAAATCACTTTGTAATAACATTACAAAGTCCAATGGGCCGAAATTTGTCCGACGAAACAGGATTTCCCACTCTAGGAATTAAGGCAACAAAAGTTTCATTAAGTTTAGGACCCAATCGTCTAGTGGAAAAGAAATTTCGCACCACCTTTTTAACATCTTGTTTAACAATGTTCCAATAAAATTGGAAGAAAAAGGCGTGGAAACCATCGGGACAAGGGGCCTTATGGCTGCCCATATCAAACACCACTTCCTTAATGTTTTTAGGCGAGGGGATAGCCAAGAGAGCTTCATTGTGCCGAAGAAACAAGTTGAAAAAGGTGGAGTATGTTAAGGTCAGGGGCCGAGAGAGTATGTTATGGCAAGATTTGATTAGATTTACGATGCATCAAGGTAGTGAGGTGAAATAATTCAGTGTTCCGATCACCATCTAAAAGCCAAGAGTCGCCTGATTTATTCTGCCAAAAAAGTTCTTCTCGGAGAAGAACCTTCAAAAGACGAGATTCTAAAATAGAGATGGCTTGGCATTTTTACTTGAGGGATGTTCATTTTGGAGTGCCTCTTGAGCACGTCTAGTGTCCATAATACTGGCGTGGATATTAGAAAATCATTTTTATTTCACCGGGTTAGGGCATAGCTGAGCCTTTTGGTTTTAGAGTGGAAATTCAAAGACGAGAAATAATGCCTACGGGGAACCCAAGTGGAGGACACAAGATGACGACAAAGAGGATTTCTAGTCCAAATTTGAAGGGCTTGGGTTGATTTGCACAAGGAACCACCAATTGAAGCAAGATAGCTCTATGATCAGAGGAGGGAACATGAAGCGCGACAGGAAGCAGAGGGAAACAAAGTCATTTATTTAGTATTTGCTAGGACCCTATCAAGTTTAGCTTTGATGCCATGCTGATCCTAATGCTTGTTATGTCATGTAAACCAGAAACCCTTGAGAGGTAGATCAATCATGTGACGAGTGTCAATAAAGTTTCGGAGATGACCCAAAGCAGAAACTGAAGGTCTGTTGCCTCCTAACTTTTCTGTAGAGTCATACAGGGCATTGAGGTCGCCAATGACAATATCCGGGAGAGTTGAAGGTCATAACTTTTCTTGCAGGGGTTAGATGAGGTCATGTAGTTCGATTGTTGGTACACACACAAACTCTAATCCGAGTGTGGGACCAAGGCAAAAACTCCAACGATCAACTCACTGACAATAGTAGGATGTAAAATGAAAATGAAAAAGTCCGAGAGGGTCATGTTTTACTGGAATTGTTGTGTACATGTATATGTAAAAATGAGCCTAAACATGTGTTTTTGTAATAGAGCATTAAATTATCTTCTGCTAGAGGTGGTTACCATGGGTTTAGCAAGTTTACAACTATCTTTGAGAAAAAGTTAGCCACTTTCATTAAAAACGATAGACAACAGTTTATCTATACTAGGCAATGTAATAGCTTGTTGATAACAAGTCTTGAGGTTGGATGTGAAAAAAAGGTCACCTTTTTTTTTTTTTTTATCTAGATATATATTGTGTTGAATTCTGGTTTGGTTTGTGTTGAATTCTGATTTCGTTTGTGTTTATTGGCTCGAGTCCTCTTTTATCTAGGTCGCGATTGTATTATTTGGTTCTTTTCTAATAAAGGGGGACCCTAGTCTTAGCTTATTGTTAAAAAAAGTTGTATCTCTATTTCGGTAATTTGCTTCGTAATATTGAGTCTTAGATTGAGTTGTCCTTGAGAGTTAGTCATGAGCTTCTGGGCGCTTGAATAGTCTCGGAAGCGGAATATGTAAAATAACATTATCAACCTTAGTAATGGTTTGATCTTTTGTCACATTGTTGGGTTAGCTCCAATCAATAAGATATACACCAATACCCTTTAGGAATCATAGTTAAACTTATAATTCGAATACCTACTTTATGAAACTGTATCTCGATCAAGGTTAAACCTCTTACTTGAGTTTTTTTTTAAAACCAAATATATATTGACTTGTATCTTATTTAACATAAATAAGCGTACAATAATCTCTAGCATCAATTACAAAAGTTCAATCAACTAAATCGATAGTGAATCACCAATAAATTCAATAAAAATTTTACTTATTGCCTCTCCCACGAGATAGTCATAAGTTGTATATCCTAGTTGTTGTTGTTGTTGTTTTTTTTTTTTTTTTTTTTGATAAAAGACACATGCATTAAAAAAAAAAACTGGAGATTACAAATAGACCTCCCAACTGTCTGGGTAGGTTATGGGCCTCCATATTGAGTTCCCTATTAATATATTTAAATCTCCAATTAGGGAGCAAAAGTAGCATCCTCCTAATATTACAATAATTGGCGTCCAAGCCCATTCAATTGCAAAAGAAGAAGTGGATTCCTCATGTTGGACAACTTGGATAATATTGGCCAAGTCGCCTAGCAATAAACCCGACTTCTATTGTTGGGCTTGTATCATCATCAAAGCGGCCTCCGCTGCATACCCTTCTGCCATTGTGCTGTCAAAAACCAATCCTAAAATTGGGCAAGCAAAAGTGGCAAAAATCGAATCACCAAGATCCATAGCAATAATTCCTACAGCTCTCTGTTTGGCAGAATCTGAAAACAATCATCAAAACTGACAATCATAGTTTGGGAGTAGACAATCCAAGACTGAGGTTCCTCTATGTGAGATTTGAAGTTGAACCGGTGATTCCTGGCATAGAAAGTTGGGCTTGGATACTGGAAATTCGACTAGCATCACTTTCTGTCTGGGGATCAGATTCAGGATTGAGAAGGAGATTACAACTATGGCTTATATACTGTTTGTCTGTGTTGGTTGTTAAGGATATCAATAGTTGAGGGTAATGTCATGGGAGAGTCGGTGGGGTGATTATAATCATTGTTTATTCCAGAAGACCAGGTTTGGCTGAGTATGGAAGTAAACAATTGCCTACTGATTTTGTCTCCATTGAAGATGACTCGATTTTAGATCTTCCAAATGGTGTGAAGGATTGTCGTAAATTGAGAAAGCATCTCATTTGCGTCAGGGGGATGATCTTTGGCTATTTCCCACATAAAGTGAAAAAAATCCATAGCCGAGATCAGATGAAGGTTCGGTATTTTCCAATCAATTTGGATGTAGGAACATTTCTAGAATCTGAAAATGATTGAACATTGAAGGAAAGGTGAACTACATCCTCAGGGCGAAGGTGACAATGAGCACAAACATTGTTAATTGGAGTGTGGACTTTGACTAGATTTTACAATGTAGGTAGCAAGTCTTGGCTAGTTTTCCATAACAAGAATAACGCACTTGGTGGAGCTTTGATCCTTCATAGGGATTTGAGAAGGCTAGTTTGGGGGAGAACTAGAGGAATATGTGGAGGTAAAAGTGGCATATTGAGTGGATGTGAAGGGCTTGTGTGGCACTTTTGACTGAGAACAACTTTTTTTTGTTAGCTATCAATATGAGTTTATCCGGAGTTGCAGTATGTCTGATCATAACGTCCTGAATATCCTTAGAGACAGACATCGGGGAACGTGGCATTAAGAAGAGCAACATTCTAAGTGACCATTTGGTTTTGATGGAATATCCAAAGATCTTTGATGGAAGTCGGGAGGGTCGGATTCAGATGATCTAACACACTCAGCTAGTAACAGACCCGATTTGACCTAGCAGTCATGCCAAAGGTCTATCTGATTCCCTGAAAGAACTTGCCAAAAGTGAAACACTTCATAATATTTAGTGCAGTCAAAGTGCCTCTCCAAGTAAAGGAGGCCACAGATGGGGGTTTAGAAAGTTGAAGAATCCCATTATTTTTAAAGTATAAGGCTTGGAATTGGCAGTTTCTAGGAGATTGAGGGGAGGAGAGAATTTGCTAGATGTTTTTTTTCCAATATGGCATGATTTTTGCATCTGGTGGAGGGAATATTAAGCCTCCCAAATGATGGGGTTTAGCAATATTTTCTCAAGTGCACATGTGTTTCAACTTACCATCTATCGTACCATTCCACAAAAATTTCTGGCTAAATTGTCAATGCAAGTGGAGGTACTAGAAGGCAAGAGGAAAGTATGCATTATATAGATAGGGATGGAAATAATGATAGTTTTAATAATAATAGTGCGCCCAGCTTGGGAGAGAATTTTTTATTTCCAAGTAGAGAGACGATTATTGATTTTGTCAACGAGAAATTGGAAATCACAAGCCTTTTTTTTTGGAAATGAGCAGAGGAGACCCAAGATATTTTGTCTTTAGGGTTGTAGGATTTGACCATAGAATTCTCATAATCATTCTGAAATGTTTATGGTGCACATTAGAGCTAAAGAATAGCAAGGATTTGTCAAAATTAACTGCATGTCCCGAGGCGAGCAAAATTGGAGGAGGATATCTTTGACTGTGTAGCAGGCCTCAGTTAAAGAGGCTTTATAGAAAACATCAAGTCGTTTGCATAAAGCAGGTGACTGATGAAAGGCGAGTGGCGTTGAATTTGATCCCTCGAATGAGATCATTAGATTCTGCCCTAGCCAGCATACGAAATAATGCTTTTGTTACCAGAATGAAAATATAGGGGGAAAGAGATTCTCCTTGACGAATTCCCCTAGAAGGTCTGATAGAGAAAGGGGGGGGGGGGGGGTCCGTTCAGCAATGCTTTCAAGGTGGAAGTGGATATGCATTGCTCATTCAAGCGAATCCAATATTCTAGAAATGCTCAATTGTCTGAAAATCTGAAGCAAAAAAAACCATTCAACACGGTCGTACATATAGGTCATCATGTCAATTTTTAGGATATCCAGCCTTGTTTTTCTTTTAAAATAGTTCATCTGAAAAAAAATCTTTATGTGCCAAGCTAACATTATCTATGATGTTGCGACCTTAAAGGAAAGCTAATTGATTTGGGGAAATGATGTCATTGAGTTAGGGCTTGAGCCTATTAGCCATAATCTTCGAAATGACTTTGTAAATGATATTACATAGTCCAATAGGTATGAATTTATCAGGAGTGACGTGATTCTGCAACTTAGGAATAAGAGCTATAAAGGTTCATTAAGTTTCAAATCCATATTCTTAGAGACAAAGAAGTGTTGCACACATCAATAACATTTTTATCACAATTTCCCAAAATTATTGGAAGAGGGATCATGAAAGCCATCAAGACTTGGAGCTTTGTGTTTCCCTGTGCCAAAACATAGAATTCTGGTATATCCTAGTTGTTAATCTTTGGCATCCAAAGAGCTTGCAACATCACCAGGGTGTAAGAATAAAGGAAATGATTATGTTAACATGTAAGCATAATTCAACCCACTTATACATCCTCCCCGTTGCTTCAACTATGTTGTTTACCAACATTCACTGTGTCTGTTGCCAACTTGAGCTATCCTGAAAGTTATAAAGCTATACTATTGTTTTAAAAATTTTGATTTTTGTGGTGATTTTCACTAGTTTAATACTTTTTTTACGACTTATTTTCTTTTGACTCTTTGTTTAATGAGAAGATTTGGGTCGCTACACTATATTTCCTTAGCATTAGATGAATAATTGTATCACAACCACCATATTAGTTACATACATCTCAAGCGTACTGGACTCAAACTTTATCTTATACTTGGAATATGATGGCCACACGCGAAAATTTTTGTACTTGTGGTCCTAGCATTTTTTTTTCTTTAATGAATTATTAATTTTATTTATTCCTCGGTCTACACTTTCATTGTATCCAGAATTAAGGTGAATGTTTTCAACTTATCCACTCACAGTCTTACCTGTATAGTTAACAATTTAGCATGATCTTATAATTTGCGTAAATTATCATTATTTCAAGTGGGCCAGGCTTGAGAAAAGAGGTTGGAAACTAACTATTAAAATTGTATCCAAAATTGATTAAGGAAAATGATGACTTGCCTACCTTTTTCTAAAAAAAAATTTTAAAAAAATTGAACCTTCGGTGGGGAGGGGCAACTATGGATGTCAGACCTTTATTACTTATAAAAAATTGATTTTCAAACTAAACGGGGGTACATTACGACTTACCTGTATTAAAACCAAGCAAATCAATCTAGACAAATTGTGCGAGAATGTTTGTATAGCTAAATGTTTTAGAATAATCCAATATTGCGCGATAATTTGCAATCCAACTATTTAAAGCAATCCTATCAAAACCCAACTCATTTCAAATTTCATCTTAATATAGAAGTATTTATATAACTTGAAACTAACACACCATTTTTTTTTTCTTAATAGTTGTAAATAGATCAAATTTGAATACTATTGTTAGAATTGCAAAATCAGGCTATATCAAACTCACAAAATCTAATCCAATTAAACCTATTTTCGTATTTCTAGTAAAAAAAATTGATATGCTTACAACCTAGTTCTCTTTCGTCCAAAGATTGTGATTTCGATTTTCGAGTTAATTTCAGTCCCTAATTTTAGAAATATTTCATTGTGTAGAAAAATGTAAAAATTTCGGTTATAATTTTTAATTTAAAAAATATAAGTTATGCATTTTAAAGGCATAAATAATACATAAAAAGTCTCACATAATCGTCGTGTCATAGGGACTACACATTAAATAAGAATCACTTACATGATAATATTTTTAACTAAAATAAATTATATAACATGTTAAAATATACCAAAATCACATTTCTTCCTTTCATCTTACCTTTGCAATGAAAATTTGTTTATTAGTTAATTAATTTAGAATTTATCTATTCTCTAACGCAAATTCACGACGGTAGTGTAAGTGTATCACACAGAAAATTATGAGAGTGCCCCACCAAAACTCAAAATACCGAAACTGCCCACTATCGTCAAATCAAAGTAGAACTCTACATTTATATCATAGGATGTAAGTTATGTGTATCATATTTAAAAATGAAGCTAAATAAATCTAGCATTCGATGACGAAACTCTGTGCATTTTTTTTAGTTTATTAATAAAGTACACGCGGTAATGTGAAAAAACATAGACTTACTAATGAAATACTTGATACCTACACAACGCATACCAAAATTTTAGTTTTAATTTATTAGTTTTATTGTTTAATTTGGATTATATGAATATATGGACGATCTTTAAAAATAATCTCTATCTATAACTACAATTCAAAAGGTAGGTTTCTATGTGCGTGGTGTACATAAATTTCCAAAACTGCCCTTTCCTTATTCACCAAATCATGACAATTCTCCTCCCATCCCTCCATTAGCTACATTACGAAAATGCCGCTCCATTATTACGACATTGCTCCAATTCATTTGCAAAATTCTGAACTTACCCTTTCCCATTCACCAAATCCTGAAAACACCATCCAATTCCATTTGTCAATTTACAAAAATGCTAATCTTTCGGCAAATTACGATACTGTCTCTACCCATTTACAAAATTTTGAAATTACCCCTCTTCTAATCACCAAATCTTGAAAATGCCCCTCCCATTCCCATTAGCCAAATTGCTAAATGTCATTTTGGGCTTACAAGCCTATAAATTAAATCAAAATTTTGATTTTATTATCTTATTAAATCAACGTAAACATTTTTTAATCCTATAGAAATAACATATTTTATTGGGTTCGGCTATGAAAAGTGTATGACTTTGCCAACGGCACTGCATAAACTAGTTAATAATTAGTTTTTATTTATTATTTATTATTATTATTATTTTTGACAATTTATTAGATCTCAGGCAGGATAATCAAAGGCAATAGTAGTAAGCGAAGTACATGGACATCCCGTAGAACGCTCCCAAACACGTGAGCAGAGCGGAGCAGAGGAATTTACATTTTTGGACCGTCAGATCCAATTTATTTCCTTTATTTAACTCTTCACTTTTTCCTCTTTTTCTTGTTCACTCTCACTTCATCTCTCTCTGTTTTCCGCCATGGATTCTATCACTCTCTGTTTCACTTCAGCGCTTCTAGCCTTTGGGCTCTATTGGTTCATCTGCCTTCTGGGTTCGGCCGAACAGAAGGGCAAACGAGCTGTAGATCTCTCAGGGGGATCGATTTCAAGGGAGAAGGTTCAGGACAAGTACAAGCAGTACTGGTCCTTCTTTCGCCGCCCCAAAGAGATCGAAACCACTGAAAGAGTTCCTGCATTCGTTGATACCTTCTATAATCTTGTTACAGATATATATGAGTGGGGTTGGGGTCAGAGCTTCCATTTCTCCCCTGCAATTTCAGGGAAATCCCACAAAGATGCGACGAGGTTGCATGAGGAGATGGCTGTAGATCTAATTAATGTGAAGCCCGGAGATCGAATTCTTGATGTTGGGTGTGGGGTTGGTGGCCCCATGCGCGCAATTGCAGCTCATTCTCGCGCAAACGTGGTGGGAATCACTATCAATGAGTATCAGGTGAAGAGGGCTCAGATCATAACAAGAAGGCTGGGTTGGATAGTTTATGTGAGGTGGTTTGTGGGAATTTTCTGCAAATGCCTTTTGGGGAGAATTCCTTTGATGGGGCATATTCTATTGAGGCAACCTGTCATGCTCCTAAGCTAGAAGAAGTGTATGCGGAGATCTATAGGGTTTTGAAACCTGGAGCGTTGTATGTTTCGTATGAATGGGTGACAACGGAGAAGTTCGATGCAGGGAATTCGGAGCATGTGGAGGTGATTCAGGGGATTGAGAGAGGAGATGCCTTACCTGGGTTGAGGAGTTATGATGAGATTGCAGAAATTGCGAAGAAGGTCGGGTTCGAAGTGGTGAAGGAGAAAGATTTGGCGAGACCCCCATCGAACCCGTGGTGGAGTAGGTTGAAAATGGGGAGAATTGCTTACTGGAGGAACCATATTGTGGTGCAAATTCTGTCTGCTCTCGGGATTGCCCCAAAGGGGACTGTTGATGTTCATGAGATGTTGTTTGTGACTGCAGATTACCTGACTAGAGGTGGAGAAAGTGGGATTTTTAGCCCAATGCACATGATCCTTTGCCGAAAACCCGAGTAGGCGAAGAAGGATTACAGATTAAGAAGAGATTGATTGAATGGATTAGGTACTCTGTTTCTCATTCACTGATTTTCTCTGTTTCCAATTTAATTGTAGTTTTTGTTTGAATTATTCTTACTATTATGTTGAATTTAGTTTTTTTTTCTTCTTATTCTTAGTTTTGTGGTTGGTATTTGTAATGCAGTAGTGGTGAGAGATTGAGAATGGACTAAAGATGAAAATTTTCTTGGTTTTTAGTGTTTGATGTTATTATGTAGAGATGTAAAAGAGGGAAAAGATAGTGCAGGAAATCTCCTCTTTATTTTAATGGAACTTTTGACAAAAGGTTCATCTTTGCCACAGAGAAAAATTTTGCATTCTTCTTTAGTGCTGAATTGCTTTTTCTTTCTTTTCTTGTCATCTTTTCATTTATGAATCCTCATTTCACCTAATTGATGTAGAGAGTGTAGAAAGCTATATGGTAATCAATAACCATCCTAGTTTTTTTTTTTTTTTCAATGTTTGAGCTCTCTATACAGATTGAATTAAACATATATGTGATAGTGGGGATCCTTGGTGTTGCATTTTGCTAGTCTTTGTTGGCCGGTGTCATCGGCTTCTCGTTAAATCCAATAGACTTACTTTCATATGTAACGTGACGAGTTAGGTTGATTTTTATTATTGGTACATAATTGTTAATTGGTTGAAGTTAAAGAGGGACCACTGGACTTGAGGATGAGTTGATGGTTTAGCTAGGTACACTGTATTTTATTGATCATTGGTGTCAGAGTTTCTTTTGAGCTTTGATGTTGATGATATTTTCTCTAATTGAAACAATTATTTCCTTAACTAGTAGTGCTTGTATTGTGGATCACAAGGGTCGTTTGTTCTACTGGACTGAGGGCTCACTAGAATCTTGGGGATTATCTTCCAAGTTTGTCGTTGTTAATCGGCTGTGGCTTGCTAGTATGTTTTGCATAGGAAGTGTGAATCTGTAGGTTGGGTAGTGTTTTCCTTGTCTTTAGTCTTGTTTGTAGTGATGTGGGAACTTATAATCTTTGTTGTTAGCAATACATGATCCCTAGCTCAACTTTGAAAGGGTATCTTAGGATGGGTTGTTGATTCCCATAATTTAGAGGGGTTGTTGTTATCATCATAATATCTCACGTGATTTTCCTTTTTAGGCTGGTACCATAGATATTGGATGAATGAATAATCATTAAGAAGTTGTGTTGAAGAAATAAAAGGTGTAGCTGGATATTTACTAGAGAGTTTCACTACACAGAAAACAAATTTGTTGATATATTGGACATCACTCAGATATATCACCTTCCATGTATTGTAGATATCTGGAATACAAATAGCTAGCGAGTGATGTCGAACCTCATTAAAAAATTGTTCTCCTAATGTGGAATGGCTTATCTTAAGTGTTTTTAAGGTAGTGGAGTTGTCTATTCGTGTGTCTTCCTGGTAGCATTTGCCATCAGACATTGATTCTTCTTCTACCCCTTATTCATCCTTGTTGTCCCTTGCATGCATTCCTACTTTTGATACTCACCCTTTTCCTTTCTCGTTGCTGAAACATCAATGAGATGTTGAAAGTGGTTCTTCACTTCTTAATGATCAAATTGCAAATTTTTGGTTTTAATGAACATGAGGGCTTGAATGTTCATTAAACAAACACTTGTACGATTATCAAACCCATTTAAACAGTATCGACTATTGACAACTGTAGGAAGACAGTTTTTCATTATCCCAACCCTTATGTCTCTCTCAGAGTTCTAGTGTACAAATAACACATGGGCCAGCTGTTTGGCTTATTGTTAAACTACCATTCATTTCTAGATAATCACATCTGACAGAGATTTTTAAACTATGAAGATGCATGTGATGGCAGGGTTAGCAAATTTTCCTTATTTAGAGGATGAGAAAGACGGATCAAAGGACAGAAGCCTGGTAAGGTGCACATGCATGGTCTCTGGATCTGTATTTGTTCCTTGGCACAATCTAATTGTGTGGTTTCACTTTGCAAAGAAAAGAGTGAAGTGAGTGAAGAAGAGTAGAGTAACGCAAGCAGTGTTGCCAGCTATTTGTATTACACTATTACTTGTCTCCATGTGATCCCTCTGGTCGTTTCTTGCATTTTCATATATCAGCTACAGGGTTCATTGGCCCCTGATTGGTTCACATCTTACTTTGTAGTGTGCTGTTGTCATCTGAACTCCACAAAGACACTCTGATGGAATCTTCCATGATCTTCACAAAGCGCACCATCAAACTCAATAATTTGGTTTTTTTTGTTTTTTTCTTTGAGAAATCTGTGAGAGGCCTGCCTTTCCTTTTTCAATTTCGTGTTCATAATTTGGCAACGAAATGGATTGCGTGGTTTACAGGAAAGGCCATTTTGGATGAATTATAAGGCATAAGGGCAAGTAATACAAGACAGACAGACAGTACATACTGTTTGTTAGGGGTTTTTGTTTTTTGGGCTTTGTTTTGTGGCAAATCACCTTTTATGTACTAGTATACACTGTTTGTTAGGGACTTTTGTTTTTCGGGCTTTGTTTTCTCGCAATTCAAATTTATTTTTGTACTTGTAAATGTGGTTTTATGCACCAGAGCATTCTCAGATTGAATTCTGTTTCAGGTAAGAAGACTGATTGAGTCTAGTTCTCAGTAAATTTGCATGAATTCCTCATCATTTTATCATTGGTTGAGTCTGTTTGAACTCAATAGATTACGTAAATTTGTTGGTAATTTTTTTTTTGTTGCGGTGAGACATTTGGTTTGTCTACACTCCATTGAAGGATCCATGGTGAAATCTGACATCAAATAATTGTATGTAATGTCAAGGTGAGGAAAAAACCACGGAACCTGACCAAGGTGAAAACCCCAAGGGTGAGAAATAACCATGGAAACCGACGAAGTTGAAGAAATCATCCACTAGAATCCTGTAGAGGTACGCTGCAGGGACCATAGAGAGAACAGGAGACCCAGAGGTTCCCAATAGGGTCCATTCCAGTGCAGAAAATCAATATTATAGCTTGATTTTCAATCATTTTGACAAACTTCTTGATATCTCTAATGGTTGATCTCACAAAGAAAGAGATAAGAGATTTATAAAAAGCTGCAACTTCCATATCAATCTGTAATTAACTTGGATCTCGTACATTCGAATCCTCTACTTTAACAAGATTCACTGTGAGCTTGAATCCTACCTTTCACATGTACAAATCTGGGTCCAACTCGTTTTATTACAAAAATTTTCTTTTTCATTACTATCTGGATATCTTGAATTATCAAGCCAAGAGGCCCAAACACTACAGTTATGCTATGTGGTAGGCTTCAAAGTTTGATTATGCGTTAAGCATCGTTCAAGATTGTGAGTGGCATAATTGATCATTCTAGGGGCTACAGCATAAAATGTCAAACACTTGAAACATACGAAATATCCATATGTCAAAAGAATATGGAAGGCTTCAAAGTTAATGATGTTGGTGAAATATCAAGGTCACAGCAGGATTTCGCTTTCATCCGATGCTTGCAGTGCGCGCTCTGCCAGCCCGTCCAAGTGCAGCCATACTTACAAGCAAGATAGGATGGGTTCAAATCAGCCTAAGCTTAACTTTGAGGTTTTGATCTGATCCAACTGTTCCATTCAGTAATTCTCTTTGGAGTTTAATCACACTCAGGTCATCCTTCGAGGGGCGGTTGTTCATAACAACTAAGCGATTTACACCAACAATGCGATTTACACCGTCTGTGGGGATATAAGCTCGAATGCGGAGAGAATTCTATGGATCTAGGACAAAGTACACTCGATGGGAACAAATGATGCAATATGCAAAAACCCTTCTTGCCCCACTGTGCACTCATAGAACTTGAGACCAAGACTGAACTGTCTCACAACAAATTACATTAACAGCGGTGAGGAGGCTTTTTACCTAAATTTCAGATCACCTTCAAAGTGGACATGGAACATGCTATATGATTCAAATCCAACAATAAGCCGATTACACTGGATTTATGCATAAAGCATTAGTTTGATCATTCACAGTAAAGCTCTCAAAGCATTTTTATCCTGTGAGAATTTGTTTATTAAATGATTATGTCCATTCTAGATAGTCAAAGGAAGCTTGAAACACAGAAGAACCATTTTCTGCTGGAGACATTAATGGGCGTACGTAGACATTGTAAACCCACAATCAGAAGTTCAGTTCATATGAATCAAAAAAGATTTTTTTTATGATTCCTGAAGTCCTATATGTGGACAACTCAGTCACCTCAGTGATATATTTTCTTATCCCCTTTGATGGAATATCCAAAGATTTGAAAGAATGAATCAAAAAATCTCCCAAAAATACCCTATCTTGGATAACATGAACCACAGACAAATTGTGTGGATATGATCTTTAATCACCTAAAGAGTGGACTCCATCTCATTATATTCCTTCCTCCTCTATCTCCCCTTTTCATCATTGAAGCCTCATCTTCAAGCATCCCACACACTCTTTTCATTCCAATTCACCTCCTCTACCTTTCCCTATCTCATCCCATCTTCACTAACATAATTCACTCTTCCATGGCTTCAATCAGGACCTTCTTGTCTAAACCTCTCCCAACCTTCACCAAACTGTACCTGTTCCACTCTCCATCTTCATCCACCCTGCTCCCTTTTTTTCCCATGCCTAGACCTGTAGCTTCAAGGCTCAAACAAGGCCTAACAACGTCATTGCAATGGCGGCGCCTGTCAAAGGCGATAAAAAGGCGAAGAGTACTGATGAAAGAGTGGTACAAGTCCATACCATTTCAGAGTTTGATGAAGCTCTTCGAACAGCAAAAAACAAGCTAGTAGTGGTTGAATATGCAGCCAGTACTAGTTACCACAGTAAGAAAATATACCCATTCATGGTAGATCTTAGTAGACATGCAACGATGTAGAATTCTTACTAGTCATGGGGGACGAGTCTGAAGAGATGAAAAACCTTTGCATTCGAGAGAAAATCGACAAAGTCCCTCACTTTAGCTTCTACAAAAGCATGGAGAAGATCCATGAAGAGGAAGGTATTGGACCTGATCAGCTAATGGGTGATGTTTTGTACTATGGAGACATCACTCTGCTGTTGTGCAATTGCACTCAAGAGAGGATGTAGAGAAATTGATACAAGAACACAAAGTTGATGACAAGTTGATTGTTCTTGATGTGGGATTGAAGCACTGTGGACCTTGTGTGAAGGTTTATCCAACTGTTCTAAAGCTTTCGAAGCAAATGACCGATACAGTGGTGTTTGCGAGGATGCATGGAGATGAGAATGATAGTTGCATGCAGTTCTTGAAGGACATGGATGTTATTGAGGTGCCAACCTTTTTGTTTATTAGAGATGGTGAATCTGTGGGAGGTATGTCGGTCAGGTAAGGGAGAGTTGATTGGTGAGATACTTAGATACCAAGGTGTTAGAGTCACCTATTAGTTGATTGGGTTGTGATGTTCAAATAGAACATGGGAATGTATTGGTAATTATATATAATTTACCTATATGTTACTTGTAACTAATGTGAATGATTGGGGTTGAGATTATATTGAGCTAAAATCATACAAATTAAGGACAATTTGTCTTGCAAGTTATTGCAATGGTGCACTACTTTGGAAATGATAAACACCTTTATATCTTTTCTCTCATAAACACCTTATCGCCTAGTTTTTGTTTGCATCTGTCAAACATATGCATGAATAGTTTATCTGAACCGTACGTAATGCAAAGTAAAGGGATACCATAGGACATCTCCAATAGGAAACTAAGTGAGGTCCGAACCGACTGATGTTGAAGAAATCAGCGGATGAGTTGTGGTTAGGGTGAAATGCCACTCGAACCCAGAGCTAGTTGGTTTTTCAACTCTGAATACTTAATATGACCCCAACATGGGTCAAGGTCGGCCAGTGAGGCGATGGGGGATAATCTTCATTGTCGAGAGGGAAACAGCCCGGATCACCAGGGTGTCAAGTTAACTCGATCAGAAGATAGTTGCTCAACAATCTTAATGTCGAGTCAACAATTTATGAATTGAATGGGCAAACACATTTTCTTTGCTTTGTGCAGGATTGTTTTTTATAAATGAAATTTTTTTATTTGGAGTCTTGACTTGAGCTGGAGTAGTTGCTCCCTTAAACCACTCTGCTTTACTGTTAATAAGCTTATGTTTCTTCTTCATCTGCTCTGATTTGGTCGTGGGATATAAATGAAAGCCAGAAAATTCCTCGAAATTAAGGAAATATGAGTGAGACTGAAAAGTACTTGAGCTATGAAGAAATTGTAAGTTAAATGAGTCCATTTGGACACAGCTATTATTAGCTTTAGGAAATAGACATTATTGGCACTAAGAGGATAGGAGATTGGGGCGATTCAGGGACAGAGTTGGAAAACTTTGATCAGGTGCTCATATCCACTCGACAGAAATCTGGGCTGTCCAGCTAGAAGTCGAAGTTTTTTTGCCATGGCAGCACAGTCAGCTGTCAATTACACAACCCCCTCGGCTAGGCTTGGAGGTGGATCGACCAAGATTTGGATTGAAAAATCTGGAAGCAATGGATACTATCAGGTCTCAATATTTCCAAAGTTTTTAAGTATCGTGAGTAGTTTGTTGCATTAATCGGTCATAATATCTCCTTTTGCAGAAGAAAAAAAAAAAAAAAAAAAAGGTTTATAGACCTGTGGTGAAGCAGAGACTAGAAGTAATCATCAATGTTGGGACATAGCGGTGCAAAAACTTCACAAGGAG
>QNQO01010595.1:0-45617 GCA_003290165.1 Berberis thunbergii
GAGCTCTAATACCATATTACAACTCAATGTCATTGATGAATTCTTGGAAGTTGGATGAATTACAATGTCCCACTGATGCGTATATAGCAATAAGATACCTAGTAGGAGAAATACTACCATGAGAATATATGAAAGGTTTTATACTACTAATGGTTTGTCATATGGTATTAGAGGCTCGAAAGCTCTTGAGAATGACAGTCCTAAGTTTTTTGCTCTTGCTTCAGCAGCCTTGGAAGAATCTCCTCAGTTGCTTTCTTATCCAGGTCCATCATGTTACCATGATTTCAGCTTCAATTGTTCCGTTGTTGATAATTATCTTATAAGAAATCAGTAACTCAGTTCTTATCTCTCTACAATGTATCTGTTTTCTAAGATCAAGGAAGGAGTTCACGTCAAAAACTATGTGATCATCATCTTCCCTTTGACCCTTCTTACTTTTTCCCCTCGAACCAATGCCAAATGATTTTCTTCCTATTTTCTGTTTCTCCAATTCAATATCAAATTCTAAATAAACATTCCTTGTTATTACGTTTCCATCGTCTTTTGCATCCTAATCAATTTCTTCATGGCCAGTTGTCTGGCTGGTATTGTGCCATATGCTTGGATCTCCCAGTTACGCAATTATATTTTCTTCTTTGGTGGGTTACAATAAATTATTCTCCGGATGTGGTAGTGCTTTCCAAGACAACGAAAATCCCACCATCTATCATGGCTATAAATTTCTCTTCTCAGCCTTATTACGGACAAAGCAGCACATCAGTCCCGGCACCACTTTATCTCAGTTTCCCTTGTTTACCATTTTTTATTAGACAAACAAGGTGTTGTATTGATATATCCAAAAAGATGGTTAGAGAAGACTCTAACAATACAATAACTATACACTGTCATGTGCATTGTGTCACGACGGTACAATCCCAATTAAACATACAAGAAGAAAAATGAATGTCTTGGTTGTTTCTAAATTTCTTCCAATTGGAGGCTCACAGCCAAAGAGTAATTATATCTATCCACAGATTGGCCACTTATCACTTTGTGACCTCCCTTAAACGATTTTTGTTGTTACTCTCCCTCAAACCACCCATATGAAAGCATGAAGATGAAGTAGCTCTCCCCAAGTTCATTTCCCCAAACAGGGTTAGATTGGCAGGTAGCTGACTTAGGGAGTGCCCCAACTCTCCCTTGTCTTCACTATATATCATCCTTTTCTTTCCCTTTTCTGTTGATTCACACTTTCCTCATTAATAAGCAATTTTTGTTTTTGTTAAATACTAAATTCTAACAGCAGCAGCCTCCTTTTTATTATTTCTCCTCACATATATCCACCAAAGGCGATTGCCGGTTGGAATTTAAGATTGTGGATTGGTGTTGAGGGAAATCAACCAAAAGCTAAGAGCAGGTAGACTCATCCCTCCTGCTACAGAGGAGCAAAGGAAACAAAAACAAAAAATGATTGTTTTTTAAACCAGCGCCCTAACCAATGGTGTCCTCCCTTTGGAACTCTTATCAATCACCTTTATCCTTTATTTCCTTTACCAACCAGCTAACCAAATAGCATCTGCATGCAAGTCCTTTAGCCAAAACTTCTCCTAAAGAAATTAGGAGATTTAACGGTAACATTATTTTCTATTTGTTGAAAACCTCCTATCAAATGTTCTCTCAATGTCCAGCATCACCCATTAACATCGTTTTGTCATGCCCTCAAGGTTTAAATCGGGACAATACAAAGGCCTCATTGGATAATGATCTGTTTGCATAATATATAGAGTCTGGACATTTTTACCTAATGAAAATGCATTTTTAGATTTATTCCCATATCTGATCATCATAATAGTAATGGTAGCCATTCATAAAAGTTGATCCAGCGAGCCACTTAACTGATTTAAGCATACCAGATGAAATAAAATCAGTGGCCATGTTCTGGCAACTCTAACCAAATCCGAGCACTTGTCATATCTGACGAGAACTCAATGGTCTGGACTCCACCGAAGTGAGGAAACCAGAAACCTGTACTGTGGTAACTCCTTTGGCATGTATTTGTACAAAAGTGCTTCCACAACAATTTCACCAGGGATATCCCTTGAATGAAGGCGTCTTCCCTCAAACTGCATTATCAGCGCATTGGAAAAACACCAGATCAATGGAAGTTGTTTGGAGAATATGTGGTGACTTGTAACCCCATCTCCAAAGATGAATGTATTCCAATCATAAGGCTCTAGCTTCTAATGGATCTTGAAACAGAAGCAAAACATAGAGGAGCAGTGGTTGTTGGCTTCACAGTGGTTTCTTCTCCCCTCTAGTAAGGACATGTGAGCAGTCCTTAGATAAAAAAGAGCCTATAAGAAAATCTCCCAGTAGTCTTGTCCTCCAATTTATAGGCATTCACAATAGTGTTTGGTATTATCTAATAAGAGCTCTTTGAACTACGATCTCTCTCCTTTCTCTGCCCGAGGAGTGGGCAAGTCACACTTTCTCTTGAAGCCACTTGTAAAAAATGATTGGGCTGTTGCAATTTTTTTTTATCCTTTTCCAAACCCCAAAATAAAATGGTTTGAAGAACACCCACTACCACTAGGCATTGAAGTGGCCACTAAGACGAAATACCTTGCAAAGTTTTTTCATCCCATCGGTCTGGAACAACAGGAACATTGTATCATTAGGCATTCAATACTGGAACTCACTAGTTGCTACTCCAAACTGTGTTTCATTGATTTGGCTATAATCAACCAGGTCGAGCATATTGATGCATCTACCCATATACCTAACGAGTACACCCTTATGGAGAAAATTATAATTGTTACTCATTTATTTATTGGGTTACACTTTTATTTTATACTAAACTGGTTATTAATGGTTTGTTGATATAATGAATCTTATCTTTGTTACTCATTCTCTGATGTCTGAATGACCAGTGAAACAGGAAAAAGAGAATCCAGTATGGTTCTCACCTTGGAATTGCAGTCTTTCATTTTACGAGCTCGTGTGCTGAAGCTTTACAGGCATGCACTTAGGATTTCAAGGCGGGCTCCTATTCCTTCTAGAGGTGATGTTCAAGCATTTGCCAAATAGTTTCTGTTGTATTAGGATGTTCAACAATTATAAATTAGAGGAAACATGTGGCTCGCACTGACAAGTAATGTAATGTAGACATTGCATTTCTTGAAGTTTAGGTGTGTTTTTGACATATATAATGAAAAACCATAAAATTAGTTAAAAAAATAGTGGAGAGGAGAAAAAAAAAATCTCACACCCCCATAGTAGTGAAGCTACAATATCAGTACCTGAATTTCGAATACATCTATACAGGTGACTTGAGACGGACAATTCGACAAGAGCTGGAGAATAATCGGAACTGGTGATGATAAACAGAGAATCCGCTTTTTGATCAGTGAAGGATTGGAGAGAGTGAAAGATCTAGATGAGATGCTTGATATGCAAGGCCACTAAGTAGCAATATTTGCGGGCAGTTTGTACTAATTTCAAGAATTAGAGGAATATTCTTTCTTGTAATTAGTTTACAAGAGCTATAAATGTATAATTTTTTTGTATAAAGAGCTATTTTGATCAGATTAATTATGTACTGGATAGATGTGCTTTAAAGTCCAAGTTTTAAGGTTAATTGATGATAATTGTTGGATAAAAACTGAACCTCTTTGATCAAATTTTGATAATTGCTTACCACGGCTGAAGCCTCAAACTTCTTACAATTGGTTTTCTGATTTTTACATTTTGGGTGAATGATGTTAAGCACCTCAATTGTAGCTCAGCTTCGTATCCATGGAGGGGGTTGCGCTTGACTTGTATGGTTCACTCATCCATTAAACTACCTGGATTGAATGCACGTTCTAGCAATTAACATATTGGACACATGCTGGATCTAAGAAGGGATTCAAAAAAATTGTTAGATTGCTAAACACTTTGCAAGATTAGAGAGTTATGTAATCTTTGTTATATCAATTGTATTCAGGGTTTGTGATATCTTTGATAGTGTAGTGCAATGAAAACATATTGTTTTAAATCCTTATGTAGTGCAATGAAAACATACTGTTTGATCAAATCTTTGACATTAAATACTTGCAATCACAAATGCCATCTTTCCATGAATGAAGCTTTCACAGTATCTCAAATTCTCAAGAATGAAGCTTTCACAGTATCTCAAATTCGTAGAAAGAGAGATTATAGTTTCAGACAATTTAAGGATTTATGATCACGTTCCTGTGGGGACTTTTTTTTTTTTTTTTTTTAATTGGTTGTTCACTCTTTTTATTTATTTATTAATCCATGCCCGAAGGCTACATGACTGACCCTATAGGGTTAACCAAACCCAGGACTGAAGGCTATAATATTGTTGCCACTTAATGTCTTCGTCGCCTCCATTCATATAGAGACTTACTTTCGCTTCGGTTCATCGCCTCCACTTTCTATGAAGACTCGCTTTCGCTTCACTCCAATCCCTTGTGAGGACTAAACAATAATGTAACAAGACAACCAACGAAAAATACAACAAAAAACATTGTCATTTCTTAAACTTAAGAGATATCCACCTTCTTTTCATGAGATATCTAAAGAAAACTTTACATTTTTTTAAGACTTTCTTGACTTAAAAACCAAAATGACATTTTCTCGTGAGAGCTCGATTTTTAAGAAATGTGTTTTATTTGTTTCTTCCAATATCTGATTATTTTGTATATCTTTTCTTGATTACCTTATTTATACACCTATGCACATTACTTTGTCCTATAATTTTTTTTATCACATTAAAGAATAGCTACTCATAGTTTTTATTTTTTATTTTTTATATATACATATATTTGAAGATCATTAAAAATTAATGAAATATCTCATCTAGCTAAGTGCATGATTTTAGTATGTATTTTTGTAACTGCACCAAACATAGGAAATATGAGTTAATTTTTTTTTTGTTACTAGGATTAATTTGTAATTGCTAAAGGCTTTTCTTAGATAACATTTCAGACATGTCAGGTGAGGCTAGTTAGTAATTGGTTAGTGGCCTGTTTTATGCTGGGGCCTCTACTTACTATAGTAAATCAGTAATTCAACCTCAGAAAAACGCAGAAAAATGCTAATGTGGAAAGACAAGGGGCTCAATATGTGAATGAAGGCTAAAATTTGAATTCTAACTTCTTAACACATCATCTCATGCCACTGGCTGAGTTCGAAACGTGGACATGTGATTTCATTTGTCACATGAATACCACTGACACTACATTAGACACTATATTGAATACCACTGACACTACATTAGACACTATATTAAAATGGGTAATTAGCAACATCAATATTTTTTAATTTGTAACTTTTCATTGTGTTACAAGTACAAAAAAATGTTACCAATTATTGACTTAAGTTACTATTAGTAATTTTATAAATAATAACTCTATTATTATTTTACTGCACCAAAATAGAATTTGCAACATTAATATTTTTGAGTTTGCAACTCATTATCATGTTGCAAGCTTTCCAACATAAACTTGCGGTACAAAGTTATGACAAGGTAAGTAATAAAAAAACTATTTTCAAAATTAGAGAATAGGATTTCAGATATCTCCTCTCGATCTAGCTCTAAGACAGTTTCATGCTTTACACTTAGAGAGGACCTAGAAGACCTTGTCAGAGGTTGGTTTGAGTTAAGAGGTTTTGAAGAAGATGTAAAGATTTACTCTTTGTATTGTCCAAGATAACACATTACCCACTTCTTAGGGTGGTTTCAGTTGTTCAACCAAGTCCAATACGGTCTTTTAAGAGTAAGTTTTGTAAAGAGAAGAAACATAGAGATATATCTAAGAAAAGATGCTTATATATGGATAAGAAAATAAACTGAAAATAATTACATAGGAGACTTACAGGAATATACAAGCGTAGATAGAAGGAGAGGAAAGCTTACAAATAAAGACCTAAGGGATACAAGATAAGTTTAGGGTTCTAAGAACGTCTGAGTCTTACGCAGAAGACTTATGTTTTATTTATAGAGGAGAGGGGAAGAGATAAGACTCTTCATTGAGTGGAGGATGAGCTGGAAGCTTATCCACTTGCTTGTCTTTTGTGTGAGTGGGGGTGGACTGTTGAAGATGCTTCGACTGTTCACCTTTTGACTGTCGGCAGGTACTGTTGAAGATACTTTGACTGTAGCTGCACTAATTGAGTTGACTATAGCTTCACACGGAGGCTTTTGAAAAGAAGACACGAGCTAGTCGGGCTGTCTGGGGACTGTGGCCGAAAGCAGTTTTGTTTGATGCGAGAGCTGGCAGATGCTGCCTTTGAGCATAATGGACGTGGGTCCATTCTACAAATCTCGAGGATCGAGGATACCGAAACAATCATCCTCATTGAGATCCACTGTTGGATCTTCTTCTTCTTCTTCAACTTCATCTGAACATATTTGAGACAGTGTCTCCATGAGTTGAGCTTTGGTTGGCTTGGCCAAAATAGTCTTCATGATTTGTTGTTTCAGAAGTTTGGCATTGGTAGAAGATTCTGGCGGAGGGCCAATTTGCAATGGTGACTGTGGTGGTGTAGATGACACCTCCTTTTTTGAAAAGAAGGCAAGGACGCCTTCTTTGGTAACTTTTGAGTGATCAAAACGTTGCCACCATTTAACTTTCGTACGACGACAAAGCCATTGAGGTTTGGACTTTGATAGACTTAGAGATGAGTCGAGATGGAAACATACATAATCCCAACACATAATCCAAGCAAGATTGAATCTGATAAAAAACCAGACTGACAATACCTGCTCTGTAACAGGTTGAGGAGGCTGGTGTTTATCTTTGAAGATGTTCCAGCCTTCTTTGACAGGAGGAGGAAGAACATCAAGAACTGGGCCGAAAAAAGCTCCACCATATATGCTAGAACCAATAAGGAAGAACCTTTTGATTGAATTTTTTGCAGAACAGAAAGAACCAAGAATGGCCATTGGATTGAGGATTGACTAAAAATGCTCGAAGCCAAGCATTCTTATAATCAATATAATTGAAAGAAGGGGGAGAATAGTTCTGAGAGAGCTTTTTGTGATAGCGGGGAAGTTGTCCCCACTCTGCTTCAGTCAGAATCTTGACGATCTGACACTTGGAGAAGGTGATCTTTGAATGGGAGTCATCATAATGATGAGTAACTCCAATTGAATCAGTGTCTACCAGAATGAATTAATAGAATTCTCTGGTTTTGAGAATATATGCTTCTTCAAACTGTTGGTCTGGAGAAAACAGGTTCCTTGCAATGCTTTGAGGTTCTTGGATCAAGGTATGAAAACATGGCTCAACCATACAGATGTAGTCGAGGTATGTTTTATTGATATAGGACAGGGGTGCCTGATTAGGCTTTGGAAAATTTGTCATAGACGAGCTTGATTCTGTTTGTTGTCCTAAGGGGGTAAACCTTTGGGACAATTGGAGGGCATAGGAAAGAGGGGCCGGAGGCTGAGAAGCAGAAGGCTTCTTAGCATAGCTGGCTTTGGTTTGAGGCTTAGCAGGAGTGACCTGCTTTGGAGATAAGTTTTGAGAGCTCATCTTTGAAGAAACTCACGAAAGAGGAAGTCTGCAAGTGAGTTGTCTGCTCCCTTTATATACTTGATGTCAAAATCGAAAGCTGAAATCAAACATTGCCATCTGGCAAAAATCTGTTTGGAAACCAAATTGAGTACATTTTTAGTTAAAATATCTTTAGCTGATTGGCAATCAATTTGCAATAAAAATTTCTGATTTGTTAAATCATCTTGAAATTTCATGATGCACAATACGATTGCTAAAACTTTTTTTTAACAGTAGAATAATTCATCTGTGTAGAATTCCAAATACCAGAATGGTATAGGACTAATTGGACAGTAGAAGAGTCAGGTAGACGCTATTTCAAGATACCACCTGTGAGACCCTTGTGTGGGCGGACCTGAGGGGGAGGGTGAGGGTTGGAGCCCAATAGGCTCAACAGGCCTGTGGATCCCAAGAGGGGTTGGGCTAGCTACCAAGGGGGATCATAGTCCCACATCGCCTGGGTGCGGGATGGTTATGTGCTATATATGTGCGAGGTTGGATCTCCATAGTAAGAGGCCTTTTAAAGCCGTGCGGGTCGGTTGGGCCCAAAGCGGACAATATCTTACTGTGCGGATCGGGTCGTTACACCACCATACCCTAAGTTGGACACATCTGTCTCTACAATCTTAAGGCCTTGGGATATGAGATTCCTAAACAAGGAAGACTCTTGACCTGGGCTTTGACTTGACGGACTAGTTGCGAATGGGCTTGGATTTTTCTTAAGACGACTGTATAAGGGCTTAAGTAAAACTCGGAGGCCTTTGTAAAAATCAGCAACATAATTTAAAGATCCAAGGAATCTTTGTAATTGGGTTTTATCCCGAATTTCATCAGGAAATTTGTCTGCAAATTCAATTGTTCGGGAAATAGGGGTTACCATCCCATTGAAAATCTTGTGACCTAAAAATCTAACACTTGTTTGAAATAAATTGATTTTGGTTGGAGATAAAACCAATCCATTCTTTTTTATACAATTTTCGAATTGGTATAAGTGTTTCCAATGAGCTGGAATTGATTCAGAAAAAACCAAAATATCGTCAATATAGACGATAGTGAACTGAGTGAAATTGGCTAGAATATCATTCATGATATTCTGAAACTCACTAGGAGCATTCTTGAGACCAAATGGCATTACATTCCATTCGTAATGGCCAAATGGTACATTGAAGGCGGTTTTGTACTGATCCTTTGGATGAATCTGGATTTGCCAAAATCCAGATTTGAGATCAAATTTAGAAAATACACAAGTATTGTGTAATCTCTTCAGGAGGTCTCTTTGATGAGGAATTAGATATCTTATCCATTGAAGAACCTGATTTAAAGGTTTATAACTGATTACAAGACGAGGGCTACCTCGTTCGAGTTCTGCTGCTTTTCTGACATAAAAAGCTGCACAACTCCAAGGTGACTTGGAGGGCCTTATTAGACGTTTGTCAATTAGACCTTTGATTTCATCTTTGCAGTATTCCATTAACTCAAGATTCATTTGAATCGGACGAGCTTTTGTTGGAATCTTGCGTTCATCAAATCCTGGTTCATAGGGAAGATGAACAACATGCTGAGATCTGTGCCAAAATGCATTGGGGAGATTGGAACAAAGTTCCTCTTGTAAGTGTTTTTGATACTGAATGATTTGGGATTGAAGTTTAGGTTCACTGATTTGATCAACAATCCTTTTATATTCAATTTCTTGTTTTAAAAAGTTTAACTGTTGTTGCTTACAGATTAAACGATTTAAGAATGTTTTCTTTGTGACTTGATTAAGTTCATATATTTCTGGTTTAAACAAGAATGGAAATTCAAGATTTGTTCCTAAATAGGAAGTTTGAATTCCTTGTTTAGACACAGAAAATGGGGAAATTGCATTGATAAAGGGGGTTCCCAATATCATTGTCTGTTCCATATTTCTAACAAGGAGGAAGTGTTGTTTAATACAGATCTTATCCTTGCAAATATGGGCATTGGATAATTTATGAAATATTTTCAATTGAGAGTTGTCAGTTGTATACAACTTCTGCTTTGTTTTCTGAAAATATTGAGAATGAACAATTCCTTCTTTGATGCAATTCATATCAGCACCTGAATCAATCAAGGCGATAACTTATATCAAAGTTTGGCCTTTGATGAACAAATCAATAGCTACAAACCATTTCTGGATCATAACTGTGTTTGGTATGATTTGTTTTTTATTAAGATTATTGAGAAAATCTGTTTCTCTTTGTTGTGGAGAAGAAGGCTCTGCTTCTTTGTCTTTATCAGATACTGGAAGATATTGGTTATCTTGAAGTGTCTGAATTTGGAGGTTAACCAAAGTTTGATTTTGTTTTAAGAGATTAATCTCTTTCTTGATGATATTAACTTCATGCTGTAAGTCAGATAGACTAACAGGAGAAGAAGTTAATCGAGATTGATTAAATCGACTAATAATTTCTTTGTAATCATAAAATGGAGTGATTACATCTTGTGTGGGTTTGGGTTGAGTTATTGAACTCTTTATATGTTGAAGATAATCAGTCTTCAACTTTGGATCATCGATTTTGTCAACAAAATCTAACAATATTTGTGATTGCTTTGAAGAGGATAACATATTTACTTTTGGTTTGGAATTATGACAGTGGCAAGCTCCTGCTGCACATGCACAATCACTGGAATTGGAAGTAACAGAAGAATCTGAAGAATAATTCAGATTTCCTATTTGCATATCATCATCAGATGATTCTGTTTCACTTTCATTTAGTGTATTTAGAAACATTTGTTTCATTTGTTTGGGTATGTCCAATGCTTGGACTCTTTGGGCCGTTCTGCAGTTCTTGGCATAGTGGCCTGGTTGTCTACACTTAAAGCAGACAGGCTTTGAAGTGAGCTTTTTGAAATTTTGTGGTTTGGGCTTATGAGTCCCATGTTTTTTGGGCTTGCTATAGTACGAGATCTTACCAGGCTTTGGGCCATAAGGCTTTTTTTTTTATTTAAACTGGTGAGCAGGATGGGATATATATTTTTGTTTTGAAGAAAGATGGCCAGGGACCCTGAATTCTTCAAATCCATACTGCTGACAAAAATCTCCTAGTTCTTTTGGGCCGTGAACATTCTGTTTCTTAAGTTGTCTTCTTAACTTAAGATCATTACAGATATTCAGATCGCATTTATTAATGAATGCAATTAAATCACCAAAAGTAACCTGTTCATATGGGATTTCTCCATTGTAAAGCTCTTGAAGCTTACTACGAACAGTTTCAGCAAAGATTTCTGGAAGTCCAGAAATGAACTTTCTTTTCCAGAAAGGGTTTGCTGCATCACTTTGGTGCATGACTCTCTTCATGAATAAATCTTTGTACCATCTAAAATGACTAAGTGTTTGGCACTTATGTGTCATTAAAAAGTCTTTAGATTTACCTTGGTATTCCTGCGGATTACCAATGAAATGTCTTAAGATTGCTTGGATTAACGTAGGCACACAATCAGGGATGATGAATCCTTCTGTTTTTATTGGCTGACCATCAGGTCCAATTTTAACAGCTTGCATAATTTCTTGTTTTTCTGCAAGGGTTAAATAATTGTCCCACCAACTCTTAAGAAGTCCTGAAAATCCAGTGATGATAAGCCCAGCAATGGTGTGATCATCTTTATTTTCAGCTTTATGGGTTGACGCCATCATGACCATTTCTTGAGTAAGTTCAAGAATGACATCTTCAGATATGCCATCTATATTCCAAATATAGAGTTCTTTGGATGAGAAGGATCCAAAGGTTTGAAAATTTCTCTCTTCAAACTGCATATCTGGGTGAGAAGGTCTAGGATAAAAATTCCTAGATACTGGCATGGGATTACGCCATGTTGGTTGTTTGGATGCTTTAGAAGCATGCCTAATTGGATTGGCTTGATACGGGATAAAATTTAATCTATCCAGTTCAGCCATTGTGTCAAAACCTTCACTAATATCTGATTCACAGTCAGTTAGACCGAGAGTTGATAAAGTATTGATTTTGAGACGAGAATCCATTTTTAATGCTTCTAATTTAGCATCAATTTCTTTTAGTAAATTTTTACTACTTGAAGAAGAAAATGTATTTGGAGTAATTGGTTCAGGCATTTGGAAGAAAACATTAGCTTTCTTTTGTTCCTGAATTTTACTCTGTTTTTCTTCTGTTTGCTTCTTTTTTAATTCATTAGTCACAAGCTGGTCTTGGACTAGTTTCTCACCTAATTCTGACAACAATAGGTTAGTATAATTATTCTGTTGAATAATATGACTAACTTCTTGGCTAACATTCATTGAGGTTTTGAATGGAGAAGCCTGATATTGTTGGTCAGAAACTTTGAAGTCTAAGTTTGCCAGAGGTGGCAAAGCAGATTTAAAAGTTTTCTTGTCCGGAGTATTCCAAACTTTGGGAGTAACATTTAAAACATGAATTTGGGGCACATGTACATTAAAATACCAGTCTAAGAATGGTAAATTAGTTTTTAATGTTTCACAACATTCATAAAATTTCTTACTAAGTTCTTTTCTCTCAGGCTCAGAAGTTTGAGCTTGGAACTTAGTTCTTCTTTCCATATTTTCTGGAGACATAAAGTCTCTTTTGATATGTCCTTTGTCTAACTTGAATGGTGTAGACAGACAACAAACTCTGGGCAGAAATTCCATTTCTGACTGAGTTGGAGATTGATTTTCTTCTAGAGGTTCAGATTGAACCTGCTCTGGAGGATTGTAAATTGGTTGAGGAATCTGAGGATAATTAGGGTTTGCCCTAATATTCATCAGATTAAGATGAGGAGTTTCTACAGGAGTAGCCACTCGAGATTGTAATTGTGAAGGGGCAGTTCTGAATGAAGTAGATTCAGATCTACGTCCTGATTGGAATTTTGAAGGATCAAGATTAGTGATTCTGAGGTCACTGAATCTTAATTCAACTGTCCCATCTGGTTTGGACAGGATCCTATCAATCTGACTAGGAGGAAGACTTCTAGGTATAGAAGCTCCTTCTATAATCCAGGTTTCTGGAAGGGTAACCTGATCCCATTGTATCGTTCTTGGTACGATAACATTGGTGTTCTGGTCATTGATTTCAAAAAGGATTGTATGTCCTTTTTCATCTTCATGAAGAGCTCGAGGGTTGAGCTGTGTCTTCATAGCTCTGTAAGTGATTTTATAGATAAGGGCTAAGGGTCTGATCCTTGAGCCATATCAAAACCACTGGTTTGGATATTGAGAGTCATTGTCTCTAAAATGTTTGGATCATTCAGAGATACTGAGAAATTGGGGTAACAGTTAAAATAAACTGAACCCATTGACAGTGAAGACTCTGCGATTCCAAGCAGAGAGTCACTAAACTTGTTGTGCCTGCAGTCACGAAGAGCAACCAGGGCACAGGTGTCTAGTCCTAACCTGGTTAGAGGTTTTAGGGCTACTTGAATTAGTCCTAAGTGAATATATTTATACTTTTCTTTAATTAAAGAATTGATTGTTTGAAAGGATAAAAGTTGTTTTGAATCTAAAGATTTATTGATCGGTACTGTCTGTTCAACAATACTGATTAAATCTTCAATTTTTTGAGAAAATATTGAATGGGTGATTTTATAAATCTCTTTTTGGGGGATTACTGGTATAGACAAGTTTTGCAAATCATGTTCTATTTATGAAATTCTTCCCTCCATTTTTGTTGAAGAACTCATTTACCTAGAACTAGAAGTTCTTAAAAGCCTGGAAAACAAAGACATCGTTTAAAATTGCTTTAGGGTTTGGGAGGAACACTGTACCTGGACTACCTACAGGTGGAACACCTCAGTGGGACCACCTAACCTAGATCACTCTCTGCGCTCACCATGATGACTTACACTGGATCTGGCTCCTAACGGCTGACCAACACTGTCTACGGCTTACCAACGCTATCAACGACTGACCATCGATACCTAGGACTCCCTACCTTTCAAGATATCTCCACTCATCTCTCTCACTCTCCCTCTCCCTCTGCATCTCTCCCACTCATCTGATCTCTCGAGCTATCCATCTCTTTCACTCTTCTTCTCCATCTCCATCTCTAATCACTTGGGGAGTGAAGAACAGGAACGAAGTCAGCATGTCGAATTGAAGAGAGAGTAGAGAAAAGAAGAAAACGAAACCGTCGCAATTCGATCTTCGTTTTGTTTCTCATTTGCAGTCTAACATTTGCATAACGATCAATCGATTTCACTCATTTTGTATCGAAAACCAACTCTCTCACTCTTCGAACACACATAGATCTCTTTCTTGATCGATTGATGAATTGATTGCAAGGTAATTGTGCTACGCTTCTCTCTTGGCTTTAACATTTCGATCGATGCGATTCAATTAGTTGTTATAATTCTTTTCACCTTTCCCTCACGGTACTACTTCTTTATCAGTTACCCAGGAGTATGATGATGAGTTGAATCTTGATTTGTTCGTCGATCAATCTTTTAGTGGATCTTGATGAATCTGAGCTCGTGTGTGATGTGAAAATGGTTATGTAATTGTTGGAAATTCAATGTGAGATTTGAATGAAGTTCGATGTTTTAGGTTCCATTTTGATTTCAGCTGGAATTTGATTTTCTTGCATTGTTGCTTAGATTTGTATACGAAATGAGAGTGTGATGAAGTGTTTTTTTTTTGTTATTTTAATGATTAATTCTACAATGTCGGGTCATTTGTACCCTGGATGGTACCAGACACATGCATTGCTGACGTGGCAGTGAAAACTTATGTAAGTATTGATGCAATGTGTATTATATATATAGGAGCAATGTACAATATATATAGGAGCAATGTGTATTGATGCAATGTGTATTTGTTTGATTTCTCTCCCAATAAGTTTTCACTGCCACGTCAACAATGCATGCCATCCAGGCACAGATGACCCGACACTATAGAATTACTCTATTTTAATAGACAATTGTATTTGATTGTTAGCTGAGATTGTAAGTAACGTAAAGATATGGAAAAGGAGATTGGTAGTTAGGATTTGTTTGTTTGTTTGACTTGATGTTAACTTGAGGTGAATCGGTGAACGGAATGTTTGGAATTCTTAATTTGGGTGGTGAATATGTTGTAGTTTGAAGAGGTCTAGTTCGAAAATTACTGCATCATTTTAGATTTGTAAGAGAAAGTAAATCGAATGAATTCGTGGTTGAATTTAAAGTTTCATGGTGAATTTACGTTTTCTTTGGTTGCGTTTTTCAGTAATGTGGGATTCGTGTCATTAGTTATGATCTATCGTCATTGTTGAGTAAATGATTGCTTGGTTGACTTGGATGATCTATTTGAGTTTTGGCTGTGCAATGATTCACATTGGAGGACAGGTAAAATGTGAACACTGATGATGGGTTTCTGTTGTGCCGATTCATGTTCTTGGATTCAATCCAACAGGAGATTTAGTTGTTAAATTGAAGTTTATAATCTTCATGGTACAAGATCTGAGCAAATCAAGATTGGTTTCTGTACTGCTGTGATTAATATCGATGAAGGCATATAAGGCATGGCAAATAGCCATTGGAGATTTGATCATGCCCACGCCTCGACACCGCCATCATTTAAAAAGGCCAATATGGATTATAGTTTTGGCGTTTATTTGTTAGCATAATGCTTATTGGTGCTTATGTTTACCCGCCCCGGAACTATGCGTCCTGTTATATCTTTTCTTCAAGTTTGAAATGTCTGTCTATATCGGAGTGGATTCCACCGGCCCCTGTTAGGGAACTGACTGATGATGAGGTTGCAGCTCGTCATTAGGGATATTTTGATGACACCTTCTCTTCAGTCAAAGAATCCCAAAATTGCATTCATGTTCTTATCTCCTGGTACATTACCTTTTGAGAAGCTCCCTGACAAATTCTTTCAAGTAAGTTTTTCTTTGGATTTTTTGTTCATAAAGTTTGTTTCTGTCATCTTAATACTAGTTTTCTAGAGTTACGTTGTATCTTGTGAGTTGGAGGATGCATTCATTCTACAAGATGCATGAACTCTTCCGCAAAAATTTAGGCCTTTTGATATTATTGAATCTTGTTTACTTTATGTTCTTATCCTTTTATTTTTAATTCAAGTTACTAGATACTAGTATGGTTTGTTTGCCTCTATTTGACCTCAAGAAAAAAAATCATTTTTTGTACTTTGTTATCTGTGTGTATTGCAGGACATGCCATATCACATGCTTTCACACCTCAAACTGCATATATACTGGGTAGAATACTTGGTTCACTTGAGCTCCATTATCCAGAGTCATAATTTTTACGCTTTACATAACATATATAATTTTATCAAGTGTAGATGTTCGAAGACAATGGTAAACTTTATATAATTGTTGTTTTATGTGTGAGTAATATCTTTAGTTAAACCACTATTATTTCTTCTTTAGAATTATGAATAGAATTGCTTTTGAGAAGTAAGGAAGCTCACTCCATTGTGGCTTTAAATCCTTTGAACTAGAAGATTGGCAAACCTGGTTCTAGTTTAAAAAAAATGTATACTAGAATAGAAGAGATCGAGTATTGAGAGAGAATTTATTTAGATTAGCGAACTCAATGAGGTTTGTGAGGAGTGTGGCTACTCATTGTAAGAAAATCATTCTGGAAATGGACATATGAACCTCGTAAGAACTTACAGGATTGCATACATAAGATAATTGGTGGGCTTGGTTTGTGTGGAGGATAATTTATGTTAGCAATGTCCTTTGCACACTCTTATTTCACATTTGCATATACGCTAATTCTGTTTAATGTTGGTGACAAAACTTTGTGAGAATTTGACCACGAAATATTTATCTTCCAGTGCTTAGGATGTAGAAGAACCTGCCGGGAAGTGATTTAGTTGGGGGAACTAAATCATTGATCTCCGACTTATTCTCAACACTTCTGTCCTGGTAAAATTCCCAGTCCTTTTATTTCTTCCTTAGATCATTTCTGTTAACTTTCATTAGCCATTTTTATAGTTAATATTTGTTTGTATTCTGTGTTGTGTTTGCAAATAATCCTTAACAACTGAAATTTTGTACAAGGCCATGAGGGAAAATCCAAGGGAAACAATTTAAGACGGAATTAATTAATGACTTCAAAATGAAATCTTTTGTTTAGTGAGAAATGGTACAATGATATGGAGACCTTTTGAGAAAAGAAGCTATCTATAGTATAGCATTGGATTCAATAGAACTCTTGAGAGTCATTAGATCCTAAAAAGTAAAAACTCGTTAGTTTGTGTAAATAGTAACTCTGCTTTATTATCTTGGAATATAATCACGCTCATGTTCTTGGAATTATGAATTATCTGGATTTTCTCATCTAGGAAAGATTCTTCAGTCTTCTAGTCTTAGAAGTCCTAGAAGATGAGTTCTTGAGATAAATTATTAGTTTTCCAGTCTCCATGAGATTTTATGGGCTCTTTGAAAATAATTTATGATTTTAGTTTCAGATGTAATAAAACATGTTGGTACAATATACATAGTAGCATCAAACGTTTATTTCTACGATCTTTAGCATTTAGATGACTATTTGCTTGGTGGTGTAGTGGGTCAGTATCTTTCTCTGACCTCATTTTTTTTTGTTGATCAGTAAAAGTTAGCTTCCTGAATGTCTAATAGGGAATAATGTATAATGATGAAACAAAAGAACAAAACAATGCATAAGTGAGTAACTTGACTGTCCTTTACACCTAGAATAAAATCCTTTTGATGTTGGTTTACAGACATGTGTTCTTAATCCTTAACCAGTGACATTACTCAGTATTCTTGGCTATATCACGAGAGAAACATAGCAGGAGTGCTGAAGTATGTGAAATCATATGCCAACCAAAGATGGATGGCCGTCCCATGAGTGGAGACATAGGCCAAGGTGCAACTAGAAAAAGCAATAAAATTTAGCATTCATTGGCTCTGTTAGTAGATAGACCTAATGGTATTTTTTTATGCCACTGTTTAAATGAGGATTTATCTTTGCTTTGAATCACTGCTAAATTTATCGTATGATATTCTTGTGAAAGGTTTTCTTCAATTGGGTGTTTTACTCTGCTCAATAACAACAATCAGTAATAATGTCATTGTTGTAGTTCATAGCCTTGTTTCTATGTAGACATTTACTTCTAGTTAAAAAAGTGTTTTGATGGTGTGACATGTTAGGTTTCATTGACTAGAATTTAATGCAAGTTTGTTTTGTTGGATACTGTCGTTTCCTTCTTATGCATGAATAAGGTTCGACTATGATCAGATTTAGAATCGGATGTTTTGAAGGTAGAGATGTCAACACAACCAAGTCACAGATGGAGATGCCATGCATACCCACGTTTCTATCAGGCCATTAGTAGAGTGAAAAAAGGATTAGAGTGGCATGCATTTTTCTTTTCTTAGCAGTGGCCTCCCCAGTTGTTGACACGTCGGACATTTTGTGTGTTCTTATGTTTGAAGACAATTTCCAAGGTGTTTCCAATATGGAATTTTCGAGAGCGTGGAATATTTTTTTAGTTTTCTTAGTTGTTAGCATACCAATGATGTACTTGATACTTCTACTTTTTTTTTTAAATACTGATCCAATATGAAAAACGATGTTGTAATTTATTGCAACTATTTCACTTTGTAATAGTTGCAAGATTATTTTAATTTGGGTATTAACATTGGTATTTGAATATTTGAGTCTTATAATCTCATTGGATGTCATTCATTTGTTGATATTTTTTTATTCAATTAAAAACAAATAAAATTTTACATATTGATTTTTGTAAAAAAAAAAAAAAATTGTAACACGTCAAGGTATTGCTAATATTTGAACATTGTAACATGCTATAGTGTCACTAGCAACATTGGACAACTGTTACGAAAGTTGAATGTTTGTAACACGTCGAGGTGCTACTAATATTTGTAATGCCATGATTTGCAAGACTTTTGTGGTGTTACAAAAATATTTAGTAACAAAGCTAGTGTGTTACAAATTACCATTTATGGTGTAGTATGAGTTGGCATTCCATTGACATGCTAAAAAGTTTATTACCCACTCATTTGCATGTTAATTCTTGTGCTTATAACTTGTCTATATTATTTTTAACTTTAATTTTAATCAAGGACCACAACAACTATGGAAGATCGAGTGTCATCAAACCCTATCTTCCCCACCTGCAAACCCTTTTTTAATTTATTAATTACTTAACTTCTCCCACCTCACATGCCGCAGACACAGTTTAAACCCTAGACCTATAATTCCATCCGACACAAGCCTACCGCCAAGTTGGCTCCCATTGGCCACCTGCAAACCCCACTGGGTTAGAAATGCAAAACTTACTAATTAGAAAAACTAATAGAGCCGTAACCCCTAATATATTTCCGAAATAAATGAATAAAAAAGAGAAATCCAATCGAACATAAATGTTTTTTCTCTGGACAAATGACTAAACATAACAACTTTCTGTGTGTATATTTGATGGGTTCAACAGAAGCTTAATTACAAACCAAATCATCAAGACTAACAAAGTTTCAAAACTCCAATCATATTTTCAATTCTCAAAACAAAAAACTAATTGCAACAAAATAAGCCTATTAATTTACCAAAATAAAACCCTAAACCTAATCTAATTGGGCTTGTAATCCTACTTGGGTTAACATGGACTAGCCCAATTAGTTAAACAATAATAATAAATAATAACAACTCATATTTACATCATTATCCCCGGCTTCGAAAAGCTCGTCCTCGAGTTTTGAGGATGCAATTTTTGACAAATGCACAAGTAAAAGTCGCCTTGAAATTCCCCTTGGTAATTACTCATATTATGAAAAATCAAATCAAAGTGCTACTGCAAAAATAATATCCCACGTGAATCTCTGCTAGTAAGATATCCACTTCATGATTTGAATATTGTGCATACATTTTTCTCAAAATTCAAGAAAGTGTCCCAAATTGGATCACAAAATCTGTCGTGCGGTGGTAAATGAGCTATGATGTAGCAGTGAATAGTTTGAATATCAAAATCAGAAAAATCACTACACTAAGGTGGTATAAAGTCTCCCCTAAGCTGTCCAGTAACCTGATCCTTATGAAAGGAGGGCCAGACTCATGTGGTGGTACAAGGACTGTTCTGCAACTATAGCATCATATAAGTGTGGCGTTACTTATTTGGGTGGGGTAAATAACCACCATGAATTTTGGGTCGTCTTCTTACGATGAAACTAAAATAACCAAACTGAACAGTGGGATGAATCCCATTAATTGTTGGTGGTTGAGAGGTTGTTTGAATAGCCCTTCAACGCTGGGTATTGAGTACATCATGTTGCGCAAGTGTGGAGAACAATTATTTGACGATGAATTACGGACAACTGTGCAAACTGTTAGTTGTAGTGTGGCTGTTGAATAGATTGCATTGGAGATGATGAATAACGAGGTTGGGGTCCACGAAGAGGATGTTAACATGGACTGACTCAATTATTTAAATGACAACAATAAATAATAATAATAACCCATATTTACATCAATGTCATAAAAGCAAATATGCACATCTTTATCAGTAATGGAAAGAAGGTGAGAACTTGTAATATTTTACAATGCGAAAAAGAGGGTTTGCACACTCTTGTGGAGGTGTGCATTTTGTTGATGGTGGCAATCGTAGATGGTCTACAAGGAAACCCCAGAGTCAAAGGTTCATAGACCAAAGTCAAGGATAGGAAGACCAAAGTCAGTCATAATATCAAAACAAAGCCTAAAGACTAAAACCCGAGCCAAAACAAGAAGTCAAGCAAGTCAACCTAAGCCTGGTTTGACAAATTCAAAGTCAAGTGAAAACCAAGACAAAGGATTGAGTTTAACTTTTGAATTATGGCATAGGCTAATCAACTCGGCTAAGGAAACCCTAGTCGATTTGACCAGTCATTCTCAGCAAGCTAGTGCTTTTAAATATGACCTTTAGGGGCAGGGTAGTCAACTAGGGCTTTCTAGATGTCCCCCCAAAAAAAAATTCTATTTTAAAGTACATGAAACCTTTCGTATTTGAAAAGAAGACACCCATTGCGTTCAAGAGGTTTCTAAAAAGAAAAAAAAATAGAAATAAAGTTGAAACAATGTTTAAAGTTGGCTTAAGTCTCCATTGGAGAGTAAGAACGCTTTCAACCACTTCATCTCATCTTGAAACTTTAAAAGAGCAACGAATCTTTCCATCAGAAAAAAAGTGTCAATAGCTACAAAAGAAATCATCGATTGAAAGTTTTTCTTTACTCAACTTCAACCCATTTGTGGATTTCAAACTCTACTATGAGTTTCAATTTGGCCTTGCAAAGTTGGAGATCTGAGTTTCAATAGAAGAACTATCATTAGAGCTAGGTTTGTACCCTAGTTCATGGAGAATACAGTGAAGGAAAGCTCGTGGTGCGTGTTCGCCCTTCCACCAAGGAAGCAACCAATCAGAGTCATTCAAACTTCGATTTAGGTGGACCTCATTATATTGTCTTCTCATGGTTTGCTTTTTCTTCCCTTGGTTATTTACTCATCTTGCATGCTTGTATAGTTTTTTTTTTAATTTTCTACTTTTTTTCGCTTAAATTGAACTCACAACTCGCATGCTAATAATCCAAATTTGAGGATTTTGAACTTTAAATTGAATTGTGGCTTACAACCAAATTAACTAGGCTACCCCAGTCAACTACGTAGGCTACTATAGTGAGCTTGTTCTTCATCTAGTTTCTCACTTGTTTTTCATCGAGTTTTTCAATTAAAGACAGTGCTAGAGAACTATTTTTAGTCAACTTCTCTAAATATGCAACATCGTTTACTGACATGTTAAAGCGACTATCTTTGAAATCGACAAAATATTCATATATGAATTGGTTTTCGAAGAATAGACTATTTACCCCCCTCTAATGTGATTCACCTAACACTTTGAGATCATTCAAATAATCTAAAAAAGTGTATTGCATGCACCAAAAATAAATAAATAAATAAGTAAAGCCCTTCAATAAATAAATAATCAAATATATGAATAGATACTGAGCCCCAAGAGTATGTTTTTGATTTTGGATTGTTGGGCACACCCATGGTGTTTTATGTGTAAATTAAGGACACGTCTCATGACATCCCCTCATAACAACTCAATACTCAACGTTTCTAATGTTCACACGCTGATTCGCAGAAAATGATTAGGATCTAGAACTCGAAAATAATAATAAAAAAGCAAAAAAAAAATTGACAATCGTGATTTTTTTATCTAATCCTTCCACTAGATTATTTGAACAACGATTTCAATCTCTTAAGAACAAACTCGCTTGAGGCTCCAATCTTTGCTAACTAACAAAAATTACAATACCGTCGATAACAAACTCTCGAGACTACTTAACAAGCTCTCCAACCTCTCAAGAAAAAAACTCTCTTAAGGCTCCAACCTTGCTATCTTAATAACTAGCAAAGATCCAAATACACTCTCCATAACAAAAATCTTCGAGAGGTTGCTTAACAGGTTCTCCCTCAAGATCAAATTTTTTAGGCTCTCTCTCAAGAACAGCTCCCTTGAGAACTCTGTTTCACAAACTCCATTTACATATCTGATTTTGCTCTTTGATCATTGGATCTCCTGTATTTCTTGGACGTCTTAAACCTACATATAAAGATACTATATATATAGACCAAACAAGTAACCAACCAAACAAGGGAAAAAAATACTCCTAATAGGAAAGTGTTTTCATATTATTTTTCTTGTCCCATAGGAGAACTCTAATATTTTCAAACAAGGAAAACCTACCCCTAATAGGAAAGTGTTTATTGTGTCACTTTCATTTCCCACAAGGAGAATTTTCCTTATTATAATTTCATAATTGATTTATGAAATTTTTGTGTTAATTGAACAAGAAAATCTAACTCAAATAGGAAATTTTTCTTATCCTAATTGGTCAATGAAACTTTTATCTAATAAAGAAACTTTCATTTTCATTGTCTTAATTAATCAAGGAAACATTATTTAATATAAAACTTTTCTTAATTAACCACTAAGCTCTTAAGGGAAGATACTCTTGCATCACACGTAGAGCACGCTCCTCGTCCTCCTCTTTCTCAGATTTCTCACTCTCTTTAATCTCCTCTTCAGATCCTGTACGTGCAAGTCTCCCCCTCGACATGTAAATTTCTCTCTCCCTTTCCCTGTGTGTGTTTTCTCTGTTTGTTTTAGTAAGCTCATGCTGCTGGGTGTAGTGAAGAAGTTTAATGCGTAAAATACAAATTTGCATACCACATTGGCACATATTTGAAACAACCTAGAACGTGCAAGTACATATGTTAGGTAATCATTTTATATGCATCTTAGAGTGCATATTTATAGTAAGAAATTAAATATTTAATGTGAGTGTGTATGACAATCCAGAATGTATTATACTAGTGTAATACCCGTGCCGTTGGCACTATTGCAAATTACATCCTACCTTCACGGCTATGTCGAATACTCACATTTGGGGTTTTGTTTCGATTTCTAAAAACACTTGCATAATTGTTTATTACAACAATTATGATGAATGAATTTTGTAAACGTTAATACTCTTGAATAGTAAAACACTGTTAATAAAACTGATCAACGCAACCAATGTGCTAAGAAATTTAATCTCCATCAAATGTCAGCTTAACTAAAATAAAAAGGAAAGAATTCAATATTAAAAAATATCACATGTTTGTCCAAGTGAGTTTTGACTGAAATTGATGCCGATTTAGTAAAGCAGCAGTTGAAGAAATATAATTAGGGCAAACATAATAGCACATTTGGTTTAGAGGAATATCAAGGTGATTTTTTTACAAAAATTAAAAAATATTTAAAATTTTGACAGAGATTCCCATTTTTTCAATATTTAAAATTGTCATGAGCATTTGTACCTCGCATAATTTGCCATTCACAAAAAATTGTTGCCTCAACGCAATATATAATCAACGTTTTCAGTATTAAAAGAGGTTTGATAGTAGAACATGGTATTAAACAGTCAAAGAGACATGCACACAATATCATTATATCCAAAAACAATGTCATTTTTGAATAAAGTAATCTATCTGAACATGTCATAAGAAATAAGTGACTATAATGACAATAAATGTCATGAACAATTAAAAAATCAAAATTTTGACAGAATTTCCTCTGTATTTTTAAATATTGAAACATGTCTGAACCTGTCATAAAAAATTACAATGGCAATCAAAGCCATGAACACCACATAATATCTCCACACCAAAAGTATCATTTAATTATCAAAATATTGCATTATCAAATATTTTATTCTTAAGGAGAAAAGGGATCCCAGATTTCGATGCTTGTACTGCAAGTTCTCTATGACCAATGTGAAGGGCATCAAACTTTCCCAAAGCTACTATGCCTCCTGTTGTGCAGCAAGAACCAATAGAATTTGATCAAAGGGGGTACAACATAATCACGGTTAACACAGAGCAAAAAAGAAAAGAAAATCTAAAGACAATCAAAAGATGCCAAGGATAATGAAATCTAAAAGCTTACAATCGAAATTTTAGACAAACTCTAAATCCCTGTCAATAGTGAAGGTTTACATTGCTCAAGTGTAGTAAAAAAAAGAAAAGAAAATCTAAAGGCAATCAATAGATCATGAAGCAAAACCACATAAAAATTTAGTGTACTTTGACCTAAATCACATTCTAGTAGATCATTCACATTCCAATAAATCACCGAATCTCACAATCAAACCATACAAAACCCATTCATCAAAACATGCCTGCAGGCAGACAGCTTGCTTGCTTGCAGGTAGCATGCTTGAACAGGCAGGTAGGCTTAGTGGTCCTTTTTTTAACGAACTTATATAGTACTAAAAAGATTTAGCAACTTCATAGAAGGGACAGTGAACTTAAAAGTCTTTTACCTTCCAGTGAAGTGTTCTGATGCCCGCAGGCAGGTAGCTTGCTTGCTTGCAGGCAGGCAGATTGTTTGCTTGCTTGCAGGCAGGCAGGCAGCTTGTTTGCTTGCTTGCATGGCAGCATGCTTGAACAGGTAGGTAGGCTTAGTGGTCCTTTTTTTAACAAACTTATATAGTACTAAAAAGATTTAGCAACTTCATGGAAGGGATAGTGAACTTAAAAGTCTTTTACCTTCCATTGAAGTGTTCTGATGCTTGCAGGCAAGCAGGCAGGCAGCATGCTTGAACAGGCAGGTAGGCTTAGTGGTCATACTTGTTCTTGCCTTTCATCTTCTCCGCCAAGAAGGCAAATTCATCAAAACCCAAACCCAAACCAATCAATTACCAACAAAAAAAACCCAAAACTATAACCCACACAAACCTATAATCCACACATACCTCAACTTGCTTTTTTGCAATTTGGGAATCAGAAACCTTTGCCATGATCAAAGCGGTTAAATAAAATTAAAGGAAGTGTGAAGAGATGAGATGCAGAGGAATTGGGAGGTTGCCATGGAAATGATGGGTTTTTTTATGCTTTGTTTGTGTCTCTAATCAAATAAAAAAACAACAAATCAAATTAAATGAAAAACTGTCTTCAACAAAATCACAATTGCAACAAAACACAATGCTAATCCTCAATTACCTCACTTTGCTAAATATTATGTATTGAACACCCTTGCCACCATCCTCACTTTGGCCCTCAAGTGCAAGCCTATTTTAAGGTAAAATATATAGACTATTTATCAAATGAAAACTCTAAGGGAGCAAGAGTACAAATATGGGGAACTCACATCCATCTAGGAAATTCACCTCTCTCAACAGGTGGGGTTTAACAACATGGATTTCTAAACTCAATCAACACTACACGACCAATATCTCTTAAAAAAATTTGTATTTTTGTTTTCTATTCAACAAAAATTCGGATCATAATCACAAAGCACATTAGCCAAATTGAGAGAAATTGACTGACCTCAAAGAGACCTAGACAGAGGGTAGAAAATAAAGTGGTGTAGATTTCAACAATGGCAACAGAATCTCTTTCGACGATCTCCAGAACTATGAGAATCTCAAAACTAAACCCATTACTTAAAGAACATAGCATACAATGTCTTTCATGCATAATCTTCTTAATAACAGAGCAATCATTATCAATAGAAAACAAAATGGATACCAACTAACAAAAAAATGATGAGTATGAGATAGCACTCACAGAAAGAACAGACTTGCTTCAAAGTTGTCACCCCAAAACAATCCAAGTGCCTGGGTGTGAGAACCTATAAGTAACCTTGCGTCTTTTCTTGCTTTGGCAATACCCAATAAACGTGTTGTAATGAGATCCTTCTCAGTTGGTGAAGACATTTTAGCATGTAGCTGCTCAACGAATTGAGCAACTGTCGCAATCGTATTTTCTTGATCATCCATTCCTGCAGGTCCATTTAATTCCCTGATAGACATACTTAATCATGATTAGAAACTCATCATTTAATTCCATTGGAGAAAGATCACTTTAAACTTATGATAAATAGCAGTTCAAAATATTTGATCATCTAGTATATAGTTTGGTTTCTTAAATAAATGTGCTGTGATGAAGCTCCTTGTAAAATGTAAAGCAATAAAACCAACTGGCAAAGTGATTGAGATTCAATCACCAAAGAAGCCCAAATGGACTTCTTCAAAACAGTGGCATAATTGTATCCACCTACCACAACATTCATGCTGTGTGACACTTGAGATTTTATTTTTGAGGATTTCATTCTATGATACTAATTTGACGTTGTTGCATATTTCCATTTTTTCCTTCCATAATCGAATTTTCTTCATGGAATATATGATCTCAATTATATATAGCTTATCAATAAGTGTTTGACACAATATAGGAGGTCCTATCCTATTCACCACATCACTTGGCATTTTTGTCCAAACTAAGCATATTGTAGCACTGGGTACCCAAATCCATATTTGGGGTTGCGTTGAATCTGACAGTCCACACTGGAGTCAAATTCAAGCACTCGAATTAGTGTCCACTTCAACATACCAATGAATCATTTCTGGCTACATAATTCATGATTAGCTTAAAACTTACCTTGGCCGAGATGACGAAGACAATTGAGGTTCAGGTGAGGGGGACTTCGACATCTGAACAAAACAACCCGCATACACACTCTCCAACCGCGTGCCGCAGCATCTCAGCTAGCCGCAAGCTAATCAAAACCGCAGCACTCAGAAAAACAAACAAAATAGCCTCTTCAGGCCGTGTCCACAACGCTGCGACAGACAGCAGCACCGCAACGCCGCAGCAGCAAAACAGAACAGCAGCAGCAAAACAGAACAGCAGTAGCAGCAGCAGCAGCAACGCAGCGCAGTAGCAGCAGCATCAGCAGAACCCGCGTAACAGCAGCAGCAATCGCAGCGCAGCAACAGCAGCAGCAAACAGGTACGCTCTGTTTTGAGAGAGCTCATCCAGTTCCGTGCTGTCGGCACTACTATAGAGTACATCGTACTTTCACAAAATTGTTGAATAATCGCAATTGGGTTTTTATTTCATTTTTAAAAAAAACACTTAAATTGAATTAACTTTGACAAAAAAAAACTCATGTAATAAAAAACAACATAAACCAACCAAATCTGATAAAAAATGATCAAAATTTTCTTTTTCAATCTGAACTAATGGAGCTCAACAGAAACTCAAAAAGATTGGATTTTGAACAAAGGTGTAGTTTAAAACGTACCTGGGAGCTAGGAACCTTGAGGAGAGGCAATTTCATGTGGATCTAGTGGTAGAGATTGAGAGACGCTGCTTGAATCTTACGATTATTGAATCTCTTTGAGCCCATTAAAAAGAACAAAACCAAATTAATCAAACACATTAAAAAAAAACCACCAAATTAATCAAACCCATTGAGCAAAAATTGCAAAATATGGCATACAAAAGGATAAAAATAAGTGAACTCGAAATTGGGGAAACTCACATCCGTTTGCGAGATTCTCTTTCCGAACTGTTTGGTAAGTGGTTGGAGGCAGAAGAAGAGATGAATCTCCTCCTATTTGGTCTTCTGGCATATAGATGAAGGAGAAGAATCCAGTTGAATGGAGCTTGTTGGCGCCATTACAGATAAAGGAAGAAGAACCCTAGCACACACGGTGAAGATGAGCAAGATTGCAATTCCATTAATCAAGCAAACCTAAATCCAAATAACTTCAACAAAGCATCAACAACAACAGATTTCTTCAATGGATTTTATAGATAATCCTTGTACAGCTTGTAAAATGGTGGAGGTGGTGGCTAAGTTGAGGCCATATCTTGTTTGTATTATCGGACACGTTTTCTTTCAGACTTCACTTATACCATCTTCATATCATCTCTGAAGAAAGTCAGTTTGCACACTATCAGACAATGATATTCCATCCAGAATTTTAACATCCAATGACTGGCACCCAAACTCAAAGAACACAAACATAGAAAATTTGAAAACAAATAAAATCATCTCAAATCGGACATCGATTAGTCAAGAGAACATGAAAAACAAAGTAATAAGCACCAAGCCTTGTCCTAGGATCTGATAATTGACATATCAGACCAAACGTAAATTCCCTTGTAATCAAACTTCTCTAAAGCTTAATATACCCCCAAACTGCAAATGTAAATAACATAAAACAACAAAATTACAATGGCTCATATCGATCAGAAGGTACACTTTGAATAAACTCCTTGCGGTCTTTAAACACAACAAAGAAGAAAATAATCAACTTCAATCCATTCTTCAGAATTCACCCATCTACCAGAGAGCGATAAAAAAAAACAAATAACTCATAACTATTACCAACTAAACTCTAAACCCTGTGCATATAAACTTTGTATTTCAAAATGTCATTATCAACCATTAGAGCATAATGAGTGATTTTCAAATATTTGTTCCCAAATTGATCCCAGTCACCACTGTATGGTGCAATTCTTGGCACCTACTTACTAAAAACCACTTGGCCCGACAATTTTAGCACAATCAAAGTGCAGAACTGAATCAACCAAAACAAATGGGACATAAACCCAAGGAAAAATTCACTCCCAACCCCCCTGACTATAACAATTGACTTCAATGCTTATTACATTGGATCTCCAACACTCTTTTTGTTAAAAACCCATTAAGATAACCTAAACCCTGGTAATCTAATTATTGATCTTCACCACTCCAACCAAAACCCACCAAATGCAATGTGAAATGGGCAAAAAAAATCATATATTTTTCATTAAATAGTCATCTTTCAATGCAGCTTTATCTTGTTTATCCACTTATCCCAAATGACAAAAATTTCACATTTAACATCAAATTGCATGATACCTGATTCAAAAAATGGTGACTTGAATGCAATAACACAAACCCACACGTTCTTAAACCAAGATTTCAAATGGGTCAAGATCAAAAACCCTAACATATATTTTTTTAATTACAGCAAATCATTACTCTTAGACAGGAGAAAAAACATTCATTTGTATGCAATTTTAAATTACAGCAAATAATTACTCTTTAGAAAGGAGAAAAACCATTCCTTTGTATGCAATTTTGATCTTTTTTCATATTTCGAATTGATAATTCAGTAGTATCACAGTCTGTTAAACCCAAATTGTCTCCGGAACAACCAAGTATCCAATACTTAACCCAGTCACCATTAACATTTCCTTGATATTGTGAAAAGTAGGGAAATACACAGTGGCTGAATGAATTAGAAGGTGAAGCCTTGTATTGCAAGTGGCTCAATCAATTTTCATAATTTTGTAGAATAGATTGAATCAAGTCACATGCATGCATGGTCTAGACTCTGTGGTCAAGAAACCTTTAAGCTATACGACCAAATCACTTTAATTTTGAATTGTGTGGAGTCTAGAGGGCAAATGCATGGGTTAAGTTGGAAAGTGGAGCCTAGAATAAAGCTATTGCTCCCTTCTGCATCCATCCCTACTTCAGATTTTATCACCCACCACGCCAATCAATTGGTCGATAACATTATTCATAGTTACATGAGAAATACATGGAATGGAATGTCACCAATTCATGATTAAAAAAAATGATGGTTCAAATCTGAATCACACACACACATCCATGCTGCCCCCATAATAAAGCCAGCAATGGTGGTAGCTGAGATTGCAAGTATGCAAGTATATATGAACAATGCCATGACAGGTATTTTTGCTAAGTGAGCTTGGATCCTTATTTCGGAACAAAATATTATTGGGTCTTCTTGCTGAGTAAAATTTTTTTTTCCCACCAAAATCCTATTTACTTTATCACCCGCCAAAACCATGAACCAAACCACCAACACTTGACCATCCATCAAACATGCTCAACGCATCACTCACTCAAATATTCTGCAGACCCTTCACCCCCACCAACGCTTCTCAAAGCAAAAGCAAAAACAACACAAAACAAAATGGAAACAACCCCAACCAAAGAACCCTCAAACCAAACCCCACCACCAACAACAACGCAAACCCATCAAGGGCCAAGAAATCTATAGTAACACCCTACAATCTTTCACTGACTCGAACAATATGGTCATACTTAGACACCGGGTTGGTAGACAAAGCACTCCACGTGTTCAACCAAATGACCAAACCAGATACATTCATGTGGAACACTATGATCAGAGGGTTGACGGACAATTTGTTTTACAAAGAGGCGATTGAGTTTTATCGTTTGATGGAGCTTCGTGGGGTGAGGTTTGATCACTTTACGTTCCCATTTGTGATTAAGTCCTGTGCTGAGACTTTGTGTTTGGATGAAGGTTTGAAGGCTCATGGGAAGTTGATTAAGATCGGGTTGGATTCGGATGTTTATGTTTGTAATTCGCTTATCGTTATGTATGCAAAGATGGGATTGGGGGGTGATGCGGAGTGGGTGTTTGATGAAATGCCGTTGAGGGATTTGGTTTCGTGGAATTCTATGATAAGTGGGTATGTTTCAGCTGGGGAAGGGGTTAAGTCGTTAGATTGTTTTAGAGAAATGGTTGGTTTGGGAATGAGACCGGATAGGTTTGGGATTTTTGGTGCGCTTGGTGGGTGTTCTATAGAGGGTTGTAGAATGCAAGGGAAGGAAATACATGCTTACGTGATTAAATTCGAGCTTGAATCCGATCTCATGGTGCAAACGTCGCTCATTGATTTTTATTGTAAATGTGAGATGACGGGATTTGCAGAGAGGTTATTTAATACGTTGGTTACTAGGAATGTTGTGGTTTGGAATGCTATGATAGGTGGATATGCTTTGAACAATCAACCATTGGATGCGTTTGCTTGTGCCACAAAGATGCAAAAGGTTGATTATATGACTCCTGATGAGATCACAATGGTGAACTTAGTGTCTGCTTGTGTACAATTAAGAGATTTCTTGGTTGGCAAATCCATCCACGGATTTGCTATTAGAAGAGGTTTTCTACCTCATGTGGTTGTGGAGACTACTTTGGTTGACTTATATGGAACATGTCAGAAAGTGAAATTGGCGGAGCGGGTATTTGATTGGATGGTTGAAAGGAACTTAACATCATGGAACGCCATGATGGGTGCTTATGTAGAGAATGGCTTGGATAAAGAGGCACTTGATCTATTCCTTGGGCTCTGTAATGGCTCTGTTAGACCAGACGCCACTACATTCGCCATCATCCTTCCTGTCTATGCAGATATGGCTTCATTGAGAGAAGGGAGGCAAATCCACTGTTACATAAAAAAATCAGACTTTGGCGTGAATAGATTCATCTCAAACGCAATGATTTATATGTATGCTAAATGCGGTGATATACAGACTGCACGCCGGATTTTTGACAGAATGGTGTCGAAGGACATTATCTCATGGAACACAATAATTATGGGATATGCAATCCATGGGTCTGGGGGAATAGCCCTCCATTTGTTTTCAGCAATGCAGGAGATGGGTATTCCACCAAATTCAAGTACATTTGTTTCTTTGTTATCGTCTTGCAGTATATCGGGCATGGTCAAGGAAGGATGGGAATATTTCAAATCCATGAAACAGGACTATGGTATAGAGCCTGAAATAGAGCACTATGGATGCATGGTTGATCTTCTTGGCCGCACTGGAGATCTTGATGCAGCCAAAAAGTTTATAAATGAAATGCCACTACTACCAACTGCGAGGATATGGGGATCTCTATTAGCTGCTAGTAGAAACAACAAAAATATAGAAGTAGCAGAATTTGCAGTTGGGAAAATTTTATCTTTCGAACATGATAACACTGGGTGTTACATTTTGCTGTCTAACATGTATGCTGATGCTGGGCAGTGGTGCGACGTAGAGAGGATCAGAGATCTTATGAAAAAAAAAGGAGTGAAAAATACAGTTGGGTGTAGCCTAGTTGAGCTGAGTAGTAAATCACGCTGTTTTGTCAATGGAGACAGGTCAGGCACAAGCACTAACAGGATCTACAATGTGTTGGATATCATTTCAAGGCATGTAAAAGAAAGCATTTATAATCTGCAGGTCTCCAAGTTCAGGCCTGAGGACCTAATGAAGAAAAGAATGAGCTCCCCAAGCACTCATAGTGTGAGATTAGCTATATGTTTTGGTTTGATTTCTACAACAATCGGAAACCCTGTCCTTGTTAGAAAGAATATCAGAATATGCGAGGATTGCCATGATGCTGTGAAGGGGATCTCAAATTTCACAGAAAGAGAGATCATAGTTGGAGACCATTCAAGGATTTATCATCACTTCAGAGATGGACGTTGTTCTTGTGAAGACTATTGGTGATTTTGTTTTCTCACTATCACACATGTATTAGATGTTGTAAGAAACTAATTCTTATAAAAATTATGTTGACAGGCAGAGGAAGGGAACCTGGAGAAAAAAAATTGTATACTATATCAAATTTAATTTAATTAACCCGTAGAGATAGTGTTTTATTATGGTATGATAGGGCTACGAACTTACTTATTATTTTCTATTTATCTTATTTACTTATTTTTAATGGTAGGATTAAGATCTTAGGAATTATGACCTATGTGATTTTAACAAAAATTATGTGTTTACAATCCGATATAAATTTCTTGTTCTTGAATGCCTCATCAAAATCTTTAGGCTTATGTTCTACTCTGGTTAAAGGTTATTATTACAATAATGATAGATACAACTGATTTTTATTTGTACATGTATGCCAAAATTTTAGAAAGAAAATTTTGGGTGGCCAGTCAGTTTCAGAGGGTTGGGAGAATCTAAAACCAAATGATATGACTAGTAGCGCATATCTTTTTGAGCATTTGGCAAATAGAATAAGAAAATGTGCGAATGAAGAGTTAGGAGAGACCAAAAGAGGAAGTGTATATGATAAGGAAATGTGGTGGTAGAACGCTGATGTGCAACAAGCCATTGCGAAAAAGAAAAAGATGTTTTAAGAAGTGGCAAAGTGATAAATGCCTAGAGTCTTATGAGCTCTATAAGCAAGCTAAAAAGTTTAGTAAAACAATAAGGGGAGCTAAAAGAGAGCATATGACGATCTGTATAATAGGCTAGGTACAAAGGAATGAGAGAAAGATATTCAAGATAGCTAAAGCTAGAGAACGAAAAACTAGAGACTTGAGTCATGTTAAGTGCGTTAAGCATGAGGATGGAAGAGTTTTAATGCAGGATAAAGCTATTTTAGATAGATTGAGGGATTACTTTTGAAACCTACTCAATGGAACACATATATGAGAGTTAAACTTGGAGGGGTATGCTTCACAGGAAGGGAGACATCGCGTGTTCCATCACAGAGTTAGTGTCACAAAAGTGAGAGAAGCTTTAAAAGGAATGAAAACAGGGAAGGCGGTTGGACCGGATGATATACTAATTCAAGCGTGGGAATGTCTGGGAGAAGTTGGGATTCAATGGCTAAGTAGGTTCTTTAATAGGATTTTGAAAACTAGAAAAATGTCAAATTCGTGGAGGCATAGCATTGTGGTACCAATTTATAAGAACAAAGAAGATATTCAGAACTGCTCGAACTATAGAAGAATAAAGCTTATGAGTCATACGATGAAACTTTGGGAGTGAATTATAGAACAAAGACTTAGGAGTTTAACCACAGTTTCGGAGAATCAATTTTGAGTTATGTCTACTACAGAGGTCATCTTCTTGCTTAGACAAATTATAGAAAAATATTGAGAGGAACGTAAGAGTTTGTATATGGTTTTTATTGATCTGGAGAAAGCTTACGATAGGGTCCCAAGAGTTAATTTGGTGGGTGTTTGAAAGGAAGAAAGCTTTTCAATGTTATGTCAATATCATTAAGGATGTGTATGAAGGAGCTGTAACAAGTGTTCGCTCAGTGGGTGAGATGTCCAGTGAATTTTCAGTGTCAGTAGGACTACATCAAGGGTAAGCCTTAAGTCCATTACCTCTTTACTTTGGTCATAGATGAGTTGACGAGACATCTGCAAGTAGATGTACCCTTGTGCATGTTATTTGCAGATGATATTGTCTTAATTGATGAGACTAGTAAATGTTTATGTCATAAATTAGATAGGTGGCGGGAGGCCTTAGAGAGTAAGGGTTTTAAAATCAGTTGTTCGAAGACGAAATATCTAGTGTGCAACTTTGGTTGTGAATCACGAAAGATGAGTAATGCAATTGAAATCGAAGATGTGGAGGTCCCAAAGTGTGAGGCTTTTCGATATCTAGGATCTATAATTCAAAAGAATGAGACTAATGGAGAAGATGTAGACTATAAGATTAAAGTTGATTGGCTGAAATAGAAAATGATGTCAGGAGTATTATGCGATAGAATGATTCCTACAAGGCTAAAGGGAAATGCTATAAGACAATTGTCCGACCAGTCATGCTATACGATTCAAAATGTTGGGTTACTACCGGACAACATACGCATAGGATGACAGTAGCACAAATGTGTATGCTAAGGTGGATGTGTGATAATAAGGATAAAATTAAGAATGAAAGAATTAGGTGTAGCGCCCATAAAGGAAAAAATTAGATAAAAACGTTTAACTTGGTTTGGTCTCGTGCGAGGAAACTAAGCATAGCGCCAACTAGAAAATGTCTAGATTGACAAGTTAATTGAGGGTGTAGACGAAAGGGACGACCGTTGAAAACTTAGATGAAGGCGGTGAATGAAAATATCAATAAGCTTAAATTAGGCGAGGATATGTGGGAAGACCGTATTGCTTGGAGAATCAAAATCCATGTAACTGACCCCAAAAATATCGAAAATGAGCTTTGATGATGACGATGTAGGTTAAATGACTCCAATACTGCTTATTTTTTATACGACTTTTTTTTTGAGAAAAATCTACGTGAGTTTATACCTTGCAGGAGTTCTTTGGGGAGAGATACATCTTGATGCTAATCTAAGCAATTCAACATAAATAAATACCCAAAGAATCGTCAATAAAAGAAAAAAGAAGAATCAGATTTATACAACTTTATTTATTTATTTTTTATTTCAACTGAAACACACTGATGGATCACTAATTTCCTAATTGATAACCAGTTAAACGAAATCATCAAATCAATAGCTCATATATACAACTGGAAAATTATATACAGACGGAACCACTCCAACCATCAATCAATCAATCAATCAAACTCCCTAAAATGTCAAAACCTAAAACCAAAAAAATAAAAACTTATTACCTAAAGAAAAAAAAACTTAATAATCTCATAGCAGCCAATATTTTGAGGCTTATATTCTATAGGAGGCAACAAGTCAGACAAACTCGTATACGTAATCGTTCCTGAGATGAATGAACCCCTTCTTGAGAAGGTGATTGAAGTGGGGGCAGAAGAAGAATTATGGTTGGAGCCCTCCTTGTCAGTCAAGGGTTGCTTACTAGAAGCAACCATTATTGTCGTTGTTGTTGTTTTTTTTAAATAAAATAAAAGAATCACATATTTATAAGGGTTGAAATCTCCTAATAAGTGAATGGAAATATAATTCATTCATAGATTCAGAGGGCATTTGTTTTTTTAAGTGCTTAGAAGCTCACTTCTAATGGGAGTATAAGAAGTTATGAACTAGCTTCTGAATGAACTGTTTGTTTTCTTTTTAACATGATCACTCGTAAAAGAAAAAAATTTATATAAAACTTTTATTTCGGTTCAATTCTCTTAAAAATTTTAGACTGGTCATTCCCTTGTCTTTTACTTTATTGGATTGGTTTTACATTAAGTTTTCCCTCTTAGGTAGCCCCATCTTTTTAGATAGCTCAAGAAGAACCTTTAGCTAAAATTCAACAATGTCTAATATAACAATGATTGTCTTACGAATATTGTTTGTTATGTTTCTCTCTTTTATGGCATATTATCTACTATTGTTATTGTACTAGAAATTAATTTCTTTGAAATTAAAGGATTCGAATAAAACCCTTTATTCTGCAACCATTAAGAACGAGTTTCTCTATTTCGTATCTAATTGAATTTTGAGACTATAATAATATATTTCCTGTCTTATTAGAATCCAACTAGTCGAATTTGCACTTTATTTAATAGATCATTGATCTAGCTAATAGTAATGGAAAGGAATCCTATACTACAGGAATTTTTGGAAGCTGCTGATTAGAAGCTGTAAAATTAAAAGGTGTTAGTTTTTAGATGCTGAATGAAAACTGCTTAACAATTTTGCCTCACTGAGCTGAAAAAATTTATGACATAAATATTGTGCTTAAAATCATAGCCAATAATGATTCAATTCCTAGAGAATGTTATAATACCTTTCATTACAAGAATATCAAAATATGACCAAGTATATTTAAAAAAAATATCAAACCAAATTTCTTACTAATATTTTGTTTGCAATACGATCTCATAAATTAACCATATTAGTTTGTTCACGTGATCCAAATACTTGAGATAGTTGTGGTTGTTTACTATCAGTTTTCTTGGGTTCCTCGTGCATACATGTTAAAAACTTAAAAATATACATGAAAGGGGGAGTTGGAGAGACAAAGAAAAACTTGAAAATACAGATAAAGAAAACAAAAATGAAGGAAAAAAATGAGATAAGTTTCTTATCGAGTCCTTGTAAAGGTAACTAGAACTACAATGCTTGGTGAAGAGAATGAAGGCGTGCCGTCAAAATTTAGCCTTAATTATTTTTCAGAATATGACGACAACAATTGTCATTACAAAATTATGTTAAAGTTATTATTAGAATAATTTTTTACTCAGCACTCAGTGCTAAGATCAGCACATCCATGTTGCTTACTCCAATCAAAAGTAGAACTTCTGATTAAAACTAAAAGCCAACGTTCTAAACAAAGTGGTTCACTTCTTATTAAGACTTCTAACTCCATTCAAAAAAAAAAAAAAAACACCCTTTCAGTTTCAATAAAACTTGGGGAATATTCTGTATTTTGTTTACAATAGATTTCCTTTCTACTACTAGTTCGAATCACAATGTGATTGTCACAAAAAAGAGTCAACCAAAACTATTATGAATACAGTGGTTGTAAGCCGATGATTAAGCTTTAGAAATTAAATTGAAACTGTTACACAATCTCTCGAACTGACATGGTAGCGTTATTTTATATATATATAATTTTGGCTTATGCCACTTCTTCTAATAATGCTAACTTAGATTTTTGTTTCCTTTTTTATGTGAATTAGATTTTGGCCAGCAAAATAGAATATGTTTACATGGAGCGTATAATTTGTAATGATCCGCATGGCTTTAAAAGGCATCTTTCAGAGTATGCACAGCGAACACTGGGCCCCTCTCTGGCACTACTCATCCAGATATTGTCCTCTTTGGCCTATTGGGCAGCATTCCGCACCTCCCTCACCTCAAGGATTTATTGCTTTCACCCACTTATTGGGGTTCCACAGGCCTCTTTCTCTCCCTAATACAACTTCAAATGGGTTACTTCCACACATGTTGCCATCACATAAATCAAACAACCCCATAACTCCCTCAATGACATGAATAAAGATAATTTTCACCACTAAAATGGAATACTTTTAATTATGTGATCTGATTTTCTACCTTTGCATATGTTAAGACTCGATCCACCTCACTTGTCGTTCACCATGTTGAATACACAAAACTGATATCTAAGTTCTGAATATATATTTTTTATGATGATCCAATTAGATATGTTTATTCAACTCTTTCAATCATGAGTATCCAATCAATGATGAAATATGACAATGGCTAAAAGATGAAGGACTAAGAGTTTAGAATATTCAATCATACTTAACATCTGTCAACCCAATTAGAATAAGGATGAATATATCCCCACTGAATTGCTCATCCAAGAGAAAAAGGGCTAAGAGTTTCACTTACACCTTACACCCAAACCTTTGAAATGAGATTTAAATCAAGCAATATAACAAGCCTAAGAATCCAATCCAAAATCATCAAGGACACACAAATACCGGTCATCACACCGCCAAACCAAAATCCAAATCATAACCACACATCCTCGCAACAAAACTCACAAACCCCATCATCAAATCCTCACAATACAATCACTAATTCAGTCAAGAAATAAGGATTTGCAAAATACAGGGAATAAGAAAACTCACAGTAAAAGAAAAAGAATGAAGAAAACTCACCTGACGAAATCACCAATGATTTGTGCACCATGCTTAATTGATGAAATGCTAGCACAAACACAAAGGTAACTGCTAAAAGTAAATTGATCGGGTTTGATCCCCTTAAACATCATTTATGTAAAGAGTTGAAGTCCCTCATAGCCCATACCATACCGCACATAACCACAAATCAAAGTCGTCCAAGGCACTGGATTCCTCTCAGGCATTTTATCAAACAATCTCTTTCAAAAGCATCCCACAATGCTAATTATTTGATTCAAGGAAGAACCTCAATGTCCTTTTTGAAGATCACGAACTTGAAGACCCTTTGGAATACCATCATATATACAGGTATTCTCGTGTCTTGAGGACGCCTCAAATTTCGTAGCTTTTTGTTTTATCTGAACAACAAGTTTGAGGGTAGTAGCTGAAACTAAAACAATTGGACCATTTTCTGGAGAAAATTACAATCGAATATTGCTAGCCGTCTTCTACGACGTCTTCATCTGCTAGAAGAAACGCCTCCTGCATCATTGATTTTGAAAGTTAAATCAACTCATCCATGCCTCCTTCGCTGAAGGTCACTCGGCCCGTCGGTGGAGTTGGCAAGTAATGATTTGAACACCGAACCAGTTCGAGTTCAAGATTTGAAAGCTATTCAACAACTAACAGAAGTTGTTCGTTCTGTAGAGGAAGGAGAGCTGGAAAAAAAACCCCTTCTCTCTAACAATACAAACTCCCCCTAAATCCCTACCAAATTTCAGCTCCAAATCTATCTTCCATGGAGATTCTCTTCCCAACCATCACCACAAAGACGAATGAAGAACTCAATCACCAAATCCAACTCTCCATCAACGAAATCACAGTAAAACAGCAAGATCTAAAGCAAAGAAACAAAAAATGAAATCACAGTAATACAGTTTCAGATCTCTTCTTCCTCTATCCTCTTCTCTTCTTCTTATTTTCGTTCCCTACTCTTCCCATTTCCCTTCCTCAGAAGGACCGACAACGATCTACGTCGATTGACTTGGAACTTGTCGATCTTTCAATCTCTCTCCCTCTATTTCTCTCCCACTCCCTGGTATTCTTGAGTGAAAGAAATTGAGGCAGAGGGAGAAAGAGGGTTTTGCTTTTGGTCAAAATAAGGAGCAGTTTTTTTCTGGAAACTTGAATCTCTTCTGAACAACAGATGTCAGCTCCCTGATCCTTCATCTTCATCACGCGATTCCCATCGCCACCATCGAAAAAGAAAACGTAAAAGGGGAAAAGAAGAAGGAGAAAGAAAAGAAAATAGAGTTTTCTCTTTATATGGTGGGTGGCTATTCGCCCCCACTGAACTTCTGAAAAACCCCTTCTAAATTCACCAAATAAAACCCTAAATTTCGAAATTAACATTCAATTAAATGTAACCCTATTTTATTTAATTCAAAATAAAATAAATTAGTTTTATGAAATTCAGGGGTGTTACATTATACACACGTTAAATGGAATCTCGTCCCGAAATTCTGATGGTAAAATAATTAACTGAATTTCGAAAAATACTAGTTGTCAAACAAACGAAGATTTTAAAACACAAATTTTAATTGAATTTTTGAAACATAAATTATTTATTGTTATTTAAAAAGTATGAGTGTTACATAATTTCGATGTCAAAGCTTAAACAAAATTCATATTAGACTTTGAGCTTACCTATTGAAGGTGACTAGGTGAAAACAATTAATGGTGCAGCCTTCGAACATGGTTCATTTGGTTAGCTTTTAGACATTATTTCAATTACCCTTTAGAAGTTTGCATGGTAGCTTTCAACATCGATTAAATAAATAAAAAGGGTAAATGATCAAATTTAACTAAAATTACATAAAATAAAAGGCTAATTAAATGTGAAATAGAAACAAGGTATTACAATCAACTTTAATGGTGGTGGTTGTGTTGAGCTGTGTATGCCACGCGCTATAGGCTTTCAAATAATATTTTGTTAGTGTTTTCTTTCATTTCCAAGTCTGATTGTGATATGTTGGGAATGTATTAGCTTGAATAGTCTCACATCAAGAAAGAGTTGTCACAAAAATTTATGTCACGCGTTAAAGGCTTTCAAATAATGTTCTGCTAGTGTTTTCTTTTATTTCCAAGTCCGACTGTGATATGTTGGGAATGTGTTGGCTTAAATAGTCCAACATCAAGGAAGAATTGTCACAAAGATTTATAAGGAGATGATAAACTCCCTAATAGCAACAATGTTTTTTGGGAAAAACCTCACACCACTTAGGCCCAGATGGAAGGCCTGATAGGTGGTGTTTTAAGTTGAGACATATCGTTGTTGTGTATAATGGACTAATAGGTGTGTGCAAGTGCACGTGCGCGATGCCCTAACAAGTGGTATGTCAGATAAATGGTGTTTAAATTGGGACGTGCGCGGTGCCCTAACAAGTGTATGCTCAATATGTGGTATTTTAAGTTGGAGACAATATCATTGCTATGTATAATGGACCAAAGAGTGTGCCACACCCCCAACATGATATACATTTGTTTTTCGACACTTCAACATGAGCAATTAATTAATTTCAAATAGCTAGTGCTCATAATTGCTAAACTTAAAATTGATTAGTAATGACTTGATGAAGTCTGTTATTATCACTATGGAGAAAAATCTTCACTGATATCCTTGATTTGTACTTCTTAAAGATAAAACGACTTATGACTTGGAACTAAATAACAATTTTTCGTGGGATTATGATAATCGTACTTTTGGGGCCAGAGCAAGAATATTTACAATCTTAAACTCAAATTTTGATTTTGACATTTTAACATTTCTCCCTTGTCTAATTTGTAATGGAAAAACTACTAAAGAATCCGAATTAATGAGTTATTGGCTTACAATATCAATGAATCAATTATTTACCCATGACTTTTATTCGGTACCGTTTAATTATACAATAAGCTAGTATGAAATTAAAATGAAAAACAAAATTATATATTAAACTGTTAATTTGTAAGAGGTTTTTATGTTGTAGACAGTACATCTACTTCTCATTATTGCACAACGAAATTATACCATTATTATGATAAAAACTATTATTCTCGTTACGAAATAAATTTGTATGAAACTAAGAGTCATGAGCATCATAGAGATAAATTATAATGTAAAATCTTTCATGCACCTAAATTTTTTGGATTTTTTTTTTTAATTGGATCGTTGACGATTTTATCTATTTGTAATTCATGCCCAAAGTCTACATCATTGTCTCCATTGGATTAATCAAACCATGCCCGATGACTACATCGTTGTTGTCACTCTTAGTATTCAAGTCGCCTCCATCTCGCATGAAGATTTATTTTGGCCTCCACTTAGCTTCCAAGTGTTTTGGATGTATGGTGCATACTAACTTACGATGTTAAGAGTGGTAAGTTGTTGAGAATTTGGTTGGTAACTTGAGTTGAATGGGCTCCTGCCTAGATACTTTTAACACTTTCGGCTGAGTCAGGCTCTGATGCGATTGTTTGGCTTCCCCCCCTCAGGTCCGTCGGCACAAGGGTATCACAGTCCACCCCCTTTAGAAGCCCAACGTCCTAGTTGGCACACTTACGAAGCCCAACGTCTTAGTTGGTACACTTACGATTGGGTCAGACGCTAATACGATTATATCATGACCTGATCCATAAAGTACTATATTGTCCGTTTTGGGTCAAGACGTGTAATACTTTGTATATCCAAACTCGTACATATATAATACATAATTCTTCTTACCCAGACAATGTGAGACTATGATATCCTTTTGTAGTTTGTCAACCCTCTTGGGATCCATGGGCTTCTTTCTCACCCTCCTCCTCAAATCCGCCCACACAAGATATTACAAAGATCTACCCCTACCAGTGGTTTTGCCATTGTTCAATGAAACCATGCTTTATAAAATACCCTTGTTTCCATTTTTTTTTTTTTTTTTGAGAAAAATCGCGAGTTTAACAAACAATGACACCACTAAAAAGAATGATAATTTTTTATACCAAATACTCTTCTCTAGATTATATAATTCTTCTGAGACAAAATATATCCCTTCTATGAATTTATACCTTGCTGGAGTTCTTTGGGGCAATATACATCTTGATGCTAATCTAAGCAATTGAACCATAAAAAATACTAGAAGAATCGTCCATAAAAGAAAAAGAATAATCAGATTTATACAACTTTTTTTTATTTCAATTGAAACAAACTAATGGATCACTAATTTCCTAAATGATTAACCAATTAAAAGAAATCATCAAATCAGTAGCTTATAAATACAATTGGAAATTATATACATACACAGCCTCACCCCAACCATCAATCAATCAAACTCCCTAAAATGTCGAAACCTAAAACCAAAAAAAATAAAAAATAAATAAAAACTTATTACCTAAAGAAAAAATAGTAATAATAAAACTCGTCAGAAAATCAAAATTTCTTCAAAAACTACCTCAGAGATCTGATCAAAGTGATGAATGCGCTTGTTAATAACTTAAAATCTCATAGCAGCCAATATTGAGACGATCTCATCAATTCAGGCTTAGATTCTCTAGGAGGCAACAAGTCTGACCAAACTTGCATACATAATCATTCTCTAGATGACTACATCTTTACCAATTCAGCTAGTACACCATTTGATATAAATACAGTGATTGTAAATAAATGATTTAAGCTTTAGAGAATTACATAGGAAAACTATGACACAATCTCACGATCTGACATGGTCAAGTTATTTCCATATGGTAATTTTGGCTCATGCCACTTCTTCTAATAATGGTAACTTAAGATTTATGTTTCCTGTTTTTTTATGTGAATTAGATTTTGGCCAGCAAAATAGAATCTGTTTATTGGGAGTTAAGGTCACAATCGCACACACCCTACACTCGAACAATTAGTTTTTGTTTCAATCCTATCCGTCAATAAGGAAAATGAAATACGATTTTTCTACATGTAGCCATCCATAAAACCAATAAGGCTGGGGGAGTCATATCAACATGTTTCGAGCAACCTGTTGGGCTTATTCTTAAACTTAAAAGTCAAAATGCTCTCCTTATCCAACACTATTATATTCTAACTTCCATTTTCATGGAGGTGTGCCAACAAGTACACCATTAATCTATTTTCGCCTAGACCATTTTGAGGAGACCAGGAATATTTTCTACAATATATTTTAATTCTTTTAAACAAAAAAAAATCTATATATATATATATATTGCCTGCCTTCAAGGTGAATGACATAATGAGGGAACTCCACTTGGCATTGACCTAAAGAAAGAGTTTTAAACAGAAAAAAGTAAGAAGCCAAATCCAAACTCCAAATGTCTGTCTCTTCCTTCTAACTAGTGTGACCTGAGGAAGTAAAGAATGTTTCACTCACTACCTAACAAACCTCTCTCTTTCCTCAATTTATCGGATTTCACAACACTTCTCTCCTTTATAACATCGCTGTCTCTTTGGCATTGTCTTCCAAACAACATCACTTCAACAAAACTTTAAACAATAAAGACAACATTTCCTACACTCCACAATAAAAAAGAATACAAACAACAACAATGGCAATTTGAAGAAGAAGAGAGGAGGATGAGGAGGTGAAGGAGAGGCCACAATGGGGCTAAGAGAAGTGTCACTAGAGTCTCATCAAAGAGGAAATCAACCACTCTTCAATACTTGTTTGATTTAGATTCAAAACAGACTGATAGCAATGTAATAACCCAAGCAAGCCTTTTGAATCTGAAAATGATGAGATGTTATCCATCATCTCCTATTGTACCTTCGTCTTCACCTTCACTGATCCATCAGAGTCTCCGTCCCAACAAGAACCTTAAGAAGATCAAGCTCAACAGCTCTTTTCTTTGTGAAATCGTCTAAGAAACCATTAGATGATGCTTATTTTATCGTCTCCCATCACTATGATATCCATCAACCTCTTTAGGCCACTCCCACCGTATACCAATGCCTATGTTATAGAACTTCCCGATGATGAAGACCCCATGACTTCTCCCATCCCCTCATTGGCCTCACCTACATATAGTCTACGATATCCTACTCCGGCTAGTCCTTAACTCTGACCCCAAAACCTTACGCTTTTACATTGATCACTCTTTCCTTGTAAACCTCCTAGCCTTATTTCAATCCGAAGACCCAAGAGAGCGTGATAGCATGAAGACGTGTACCATAGAATATACTCAAAATTCACTTTCTACCGGTCATTCATGAGGAAGTCGGTGATCGATGTGTTTTTTGCACTTCATATTCGAAACAGACCGTCATGTGGCATCCGTGAATTGCTTGAGATATGGGGAAGCATTATAAATGGATCACCAGTGCCTCTGAAGGAAGAACACAAGCTGTTCTTATGAGGGTACTTATTCCTCTACACAAGCCAAAAGGGCTGCAAGGTTACCATAGACAGTTGGCTTATGTGTGTCTCAGTTTGTGCAGAAGGAGCCATGCTTGGTGATGCTGTCGTTAGAGGAATTTTAAGGTATTGGCCCATCACTAATTGTCAGAAGAGGTTTTGCTTATTGGAGAGTTGGAAGAATTGGTAGAGAACATAGACCTTGAACATTATAAGAAGTGGTGGTCCCTTGTGCACTCGGATAGCTAGGTGTTGAACAGTTGGAACTCACAGGTATTTTAATCATCTAATCCTTTTCACATTTTTTGTTTGGATCATCTTTATATATTAAATGAATGATTTATGGTTCTTTTCGATCTCATATGATCTAGATTCACATCATCTAGATGCCATGCCACGCCTACTCTTGTAGAGAAATCAAAGAAACACACTGAAAAATAATAGCTACAGCAGTGCAGTTTGTATCCAGAGCCTCCTACTAATTTACAATGTTTGAAGGAAAAAACATAAAAATGAAAACTGCGCATAGTCTACACTAGAAAACCAAACAACTAAACTTGAGATGGAACCTGGAATCTAAGTATCAGATTATTTTTCAGGTTGCAGAGCGAGCGCTGTATGTGTGGAACAGCGAACACTTTGTGAAGATGGCAGCACATGCAATGAGGAAGTGTTTCCAGCAGTAGTTGAAGGTATTGAGAAGAACCTAAAGTGGCATTGGAGCAAGAATGTACGTCAAGTAACATCGAGTGTTAAGGTGATGCTGGAAAGATGGAACCTACACTATACTTGAAGTGCCTTGAAGAGATGAATCTTCGGAATCCCTCGCAGGACAGGAAGAGATGAAGAGAAAGCAAAAGTGGGAAAGACTAGAAATGGCAGCAACGAGGAAAAACAGTTTCTTCAACAACGGATATGTGTTACCCATTGAAGTAGAACTTTCAGAACTTCTCATTTAGCTGCATGCGTCAATATTTCGTTGTATGTAATGAAACAATTGTTTTGTACAAAGGATTATATCTTCCTGATAATTATCAGACTTAAGCTCAAAAGGAAAAACCTTTTTCCATCTGCTCGCTGTTCAGCTTTTCTTAAAGATTCTCTCCATCTTCACCTCTCTGCTCTTCTGGTCCCACAGCAGCGAGGTTCACACCACAATCACAATCACAACCACCATGACCACATAAGGAGGAGAACAAAAAATGCAACAGAAACGAGGGGGAGTGACACTAATGGCAAAATTATTTTAAAAAGCAAAAGATTGTACTTTTTCAATGCAAACTGATATACCTTGCAACAGAGCCATTCGGTGTTCTTACCAAAGAT